>PVJA010007284.1:0-40979 GCA_004027025.1 Myocastor coypus | reverse complement strand
TGAATCTGGCGCATCTAGAAGCACAGGAAATAACTCCCGCGGCGAATGAGGTTGCATAACTATAGCGCAGGAGATGCATCTGCGCCGAGATACTTAAAAGGGGGTGCGGAACAGTGCTGAATAAACAGCTGTCATGTTTGCATTGGTAGAAGACTTATAAGTGTTCATCTCGAGAGATTTTTGCTTTGCAGTGTGAGGTTTCGAGTTGGAGTCGAGCATCTATCCGACTGAGGGCTCAGGGCTCCCAGATCAGCAAATTCCATTACCTCTTCTTTACCTAGAAAGCCGGCCTGGGCCTAGAGGACCGAATGCCAAGCGCTCCCACATTCCTTAATATCTCCCAGGTGTCAGTCTGACTGCACACTGCTTTTCGCATCTTGAATGTGTGTGACCTGAGAAGGAAAGTTGCTGGTCCAACCACCTCTAGGAGTGGAGCAGTTCCAGAGGTAGAAAGAACTGTGCCAGCCAGCACTCCTGCCATCTGCTTAAGGTTTGGAATTGCTTCCCAGAGGAGCTTACATGCTAGTCTGTTTGATGCAGAAAGAAAAACTGATCTTTTGACCTGAAAAACACTTGGACGAGTTCGTGTTCTCTAAAACTGAAGAATGAATTTTAGGAATGAGACGGAAGTTTAGAACGGAAAATTTATTGGGAAAGAAAGCTTCTGTCCAAGAGGAGAACAGAAGGGGGGCCCGAGTGGGTTTCCCAGGAAATTGTCTTTTTTAGGGGTCTTACAGGGCAAAACCATGTGATAAGGCGGACCTAAGGTGAAACTAGGGGAACTTGCTTAGCTGGTCATGAGGTGGAACAAAGTCATGGTCGACCTATGAGATTATAGGTATCACTGTTCAGGTAAAATTGATTAAATCAGGAGCAAACTGGGAAGCAAGTCACGAAGCAAGCAGGCAAGAATACACGGGTAAGAATACAGAATAAGGGTTCTTCCTGTTAGAGTTGAGTTACAGACTCTTTAAGCTCTTTTAGGGGGGAGGATACTCATTTAGAATATCAATCCCTGATATTGAGTGGGCGGCTGCATTTCTTTGCTCTTTTGTTTTAAGGTCTGGTCCACAGGTAGGGTGCCTGTCTCTTGCAAAGCTACATAGTCAAGTTGATTTCTACATTGTCCTGGAGGGCCTGGCCCTATCTGACTGCTTTTAATATTTCTATCTAATTTAGCTGCCTACAACATATTAACATGTTGCATATGCGTGGCAGTGCTTAATGTTTCAACAATGAATGAAGAAAACCACTGTCCCACACGTACAAAAAAAACAAATTCCTTTAATTACTGAGGTCCCTTCATGTAACTAGCTTCCAGCCTCAGCAGCAAAGTCTGAAATGAGAGCAAGGAATGGGCACTGTTAGTGATGGGAAAAGATGAAGGAGAACTGTAACAAAGAGAATCTTAAACCTGGAACTTTCAGTGGTACTCCTGCCTGAGGCTTAAGGACCAGGTTTACCGGTGTGGATCATCATGTTCGGCTTAACGATGGTCCTTTAGACTTGTCACTGTGAAGAATCTATAGCTGAGATTGTTGATTCAGGCTTTTTTTTTTTTTCCCACTGCTACCTCTAAGACCACTCCAATTTGCGTAAAGTCCCATCACAGTTCTTATAATCTCAGTTCTGAAGCAAATTTCTTAAACTCTTCCTAAATATAATGGGGATAATAGTGCCTAACTCAGAGCTGTTGCAGTGATTGAGCTAATTTGCATAAAGCACTTAGGTTAAGAGTTCATAATATTAACTCAATAAACTTTTTTTTTTTTTTTTTTTTCTTTCAGACAGGGTCTCACTATGCAGTTTAGGCAGGCCTTGATCTCACCTTGTAGCCCAGGCTGGTCTTGAAGTTGCAAAGATCTTCCTGCCTCAGCTTCCTATGCCCTTACTATTTTCTATAACAGACATGATAGACTTCATGGCAAATTGGTGGCAGTTACCCTGAAGTTAATTAAATCATTCAGTGGTATTCATTCATTTGACAAATCGCCATCAATCTTTTTCTGTGTAACCCCCTCCCTAGAAAAATGGTTTGGTCCTCTGTAAGCCACTAGTGATGATCTCTCCAGGAGGCTGAGGCAATAAGACTGTGAGTCCAAACTCAGCCTGGGTGATTACGTGACAGTAAGATCCTGTCTGCCTGTCTCAGAAGAAAAAAATGGAGCTGAGCATGAGGATGCAAGCCTATAATCTCAGCTTTCTCAGACATTGTAGCAGAAAGATGGAAAGCTTATTCAACCTGGAAAATTTAGAGTTTTAGTGAGATCTCCTCTGAAAAATAAAAAAAAGCAGTGAAGATATGTTATAGCACCAATCTTCATTGGATTCAATTCTAGCTACCACAATAAATGAACAATTTTAAAATTATAACAGAACTGGGGTGTATGTCGATCAATTTGAAAGTCCTGCATTCAATCTCCAGTACAAAATTAATGAAAGAATAAATAAATAGATAGGATGGCCGGATAGCTCAGTGGATTAAAGCAGCTGCTTAGGTAGATGCAGGGACAGGGGTTCAATCCCCAGCCATCCTATTCCTGTTCCTGGGTGTGCTGAGACTGCTAGTGAGGCTGGGTGTGGTGGTGTGCACTTGCAATCCCAGCACTTGGGAGGCTGAAAACAGGAGAATCACCATGAGTCTGATTTGTAGTATCCTATAGACCCTGTGCTAAATACATTTTAAAAAAAATTTTTAAATGTAATTTACAAAGTCATCTTTCACTTTTGAATATGTGTCTCTACATTTCTAGTCAATGCATGAGGAAAACAATCATACAGTTTTAGAAGATATGAAAGCTACCTTTATTGTCATGTGCCAATCTGTGAATGGGCAACTCTTCCATTCATGGCTTACCTAAAGGGACAAGACATGAGTGCCAGTCCAAGGTAATACTTTTTAGATGATTCTAAACTCCATGGCCAAGACACAGTAGCCAAAACATTCATACTACCTTTGGTGAATCCCATGCCATGCCACTCTTAGGACAGTTTCATAGCCTGTCACACATGCCTTTTTTGTCACAGTGGGGATTGGCCTCAGAAACTACACACTGGCCCACATCTGCCCTTTTTATGTTTAGGTAAGGTCTTGCTTATTTTCCTGGCCTGGGGTAGAATTTTCAGTTTTTTCTGGCTTAGCGTCCCAAAGTATGTTTTTGTGCTCTAACAGTGTATTTACTGCTTTTTTACTCTCATCCAGTCATTGACAATCTTACCAACTTTTTCAGAAATTGTCCTGGTCTGGGCAGAGCTAGGAATCTTCAGTTCAAAAGCAGCAATGACCCTAAATGAGGCTCAAGTCCTTAGAGTCTCTAGTGGCTTTGCAACTTGCCTCTCGCAACGCCTGGACTTCCTAAAGTATGAAACATGTCCATGAACACTAAAGTGTGAGACTTTATTTGGATCTTGATATAAACAAGAATTTTAAAATGTTAATAATTAAATAAGTTTGAACACTAGAGATTTCATGAGAATAAAGACATTTTCAAGTAATGGTTCATGATTTACTTTTGTATTTCTGAGGTATATACTAAAATTTATATGTGAAATAATGCAGTGCCTGAGATGTAGTTCAGAATAACATGTTAAGCATTTAGGGGGAAGATGAGTCTTTAGTAGTTGCTTGTGTCAACTTGAGAAGTTTAGAAATTAACTCAGCAGGGAGTCAGGGTCCTCACCTTGTAAACATATTGAGTTTGCAGAAGAGAAGGGCACTGAGATGGGTGTGGGCAGAGAACCTAAATGGGGAAGAAAAGAGGCTTGCTTTCTCCCATTGTGCTCAGGTTGCTTTTGTCGTCTTCTGACACCTTGAACTGTTGCTGCTACGCTGTGCCATCCCTACTTTGCACTCAGCTGGTTGTAGACTAAAACCTCTACCAACTGTGAGCTAAATAAACCTTTCCTTCCTTAATTTGAGGTGTCAGGTATTTTGTCCCAGCAATGAGGGCAAAGTAACCCCAACAGAATTTGGTACCAGAGAAGTAGGGTCATTGCCATGACTGTACCAGACCATGTGGTTCAACAGTCTTTGGGAATGGCTTGTGGGAAGAATGTAGAAAGGTTCAAAGATGTTACCTGAACTAGTAGAGCAAGAATGCCTTAGGCTATTCTGTACAGGAGATTCTAGTCAGAGCTGAGAAGACCAGAAGGCTGGAACAAGTCCCTTCTGTAAAGACCAAGCTTGGGAGGTTTCTTCTGGAGATAAGGACTGTACTCCAGATGGTGTTTGTTATGGCTTAGCAGAAAGTTTGTCTATTTTCTTGTGTCCAGAGACTCTTATTGAGACTGAGATTAAGGGATGTGGACCAGTTAATCTGGCAGAAGAAGTTTCAAGGTAGTCAAATATTGAGGCTATTGCTATTGTTGGGGACTTTTAACTAGATTTATGTTGAGAATCAAGACCAAAGAGCCCAGCAGGGTGATTTAACATATGAGTTTGGGCAGAAAGGAAGCTCCCATAAATCAGTGGAGTACAAAGATAAAGCTGAGGAGGAACAAGAGAGTGGAAAAGATGAGGGCATCACAAGAAGCAGCAAGTCTCCACTCTGCAGCTTCAAAACTGTGAAGAAGAAAGACTGCTTTGAGAAGAAAGCTAGAGCACCATATTCCAGAATGGCAGCCATGGCCGCACCAGATTCCTGAATGGCATTGACATAGAGAATTTCTTCCTTAGAATTGGATTCAAAGTACTCATCAATCAAAGCCTTTGGCCTATAGTCAAGAGGGGAAGAGACATGGCTACTGTTGAGCTGGCAGCACGCCTTGGTATCATCCACTTAGTGCTGGTTTTATGTGCAGGTAGAACAGAAAAGTTACGGCTTTAGAAGACTTCTGCTTCAGTTTCAGAAAGCCTTGGAAGTATGGGAAAGCAGTTTGTGAAGCAGTATGTGAAGCTGTGAGAGTGAAGCCAAAGGTGCAGGGGAAACCCCAGAAGTTTGGAAAAGCCAGGAACATGGATATTCTAAGGAAACCTGGAAGGACGGAGCAAAGTGTGTTCAAGAGAAAAGCCATGGAAGTTACAACTACCAGAAGTGCCATAGGGATGGAGTCCTGCAAGTCCTTTGGAGCTCATGATTGCTTCCATTGCTAGACATGGAACTACAGGACTTAATGTTTGCCCTGATAGATTTTGGACTTGCTTTGGTCCCAATCCTTTGTATTCTAGTCTATAACTTTTGGAATGAAAATATTTGTCTTGTGCCATTGACTGTTGGAAGTGTTTAATATTGTTGTCATTTGTACAAGGGTATACAGCTAAGAGTTGGCAGGGCCTGGGGAGATAACTCCGTGGTACAAGTGCCTCCCTGGCAAGTGCAAGGTCGTGAGTTCAAACCCTGGTCCTACAAAAAATAAATAAAAATAAAAAAATAAATAAAAAGGCACTTGCAAGTTTTCAGCAATGCTAAATCTGTTAGGACTTTGGCATTTCTTAGAAATGAGTTAAATGCCTTTTGTCTAAAGGATATGCACAGTTCTTTAGGGGGCCAGGGATAGAATGTTATGGTTCTAGTGTAGCATAACATTGGTTTTTAATGATTGTTAACCCTGTGTTATAATGCTTTAAAAAATTGTGAAATGTTAAGAATAAGCCTGTGTTTGTATCTGGATACTGGTTTAAAAAGATGTATCTAGGTGCCAAATTGACAAGGGGTGGATTGTAATGGAAGTTTAGAAGTTTAACTCATCAGATGATCAGGGTCCTCAATTTTAAATATCCTGAGCTTGCCGGGTGTGGTGGCTCACGCCTGTAATCCCAGCACTTGGGAGGCTGAGGCAGGAGGATTGACGTGAGTTCGAGACCAGCCTGGGCTACAAAAGTGAGATCAAGGCCAGCCTGAACTGCATAGCAAGACCCTGTCTCAAAAAAAAAATAAAAAATAAAAAATAAAAAATAAAATAAAAAAATAAATATCCTGAGCTTGTGGAAGAGGAGGACATGGGGATAGTGTGGGTGGATAGCTGGCATACAGTGTTAGGGAGGGAAAGAAGCTGTTTTTCCCCATTTTGCTCTGGTTGCTTTTGCTGTCTTCTGACACCTTGAACTGCTGCTCCTGTGCCATTGCGCCCTATGGAACCAGCTGACTGTAGACTGAAACCTCCACCAACTGTGAGCTAAATAAATTTCCTTCCCTCATTTGGGTGTCAGGTATTTTGTTGACACAACAACAACAACAAAAAGTAATGGAGACAGGGTAGAGATGCAAAGAAAAAATAATTGCAGATTGATAATGAGTACATCTCTTAATTTTATATATTTGACATTTTCCATAATAATATTTTCCCCAAATATATCATGAGTATGTATTTAACGTGAAGATTTTTAGGTACTGGCCCAGATATTGTGTTCAATAGACCTGTACTGGCACCAAAAACAAAAAACAAAAAAAAAACCTTTTATCAAAAGTATACCAGGCACTTGGCCCTGTTTTGCTCTTTTCCCCTATCCCTCCTTTCCTTGCAATTGCTTTTGTGTTCCTGCATCCCAACACATTCCCAAGCTGGGAATCATTCAGCCAACCCCCTGCACTTACAAAGTGCACGGTATTCCAAGTAACATCACAGTGAGTGCTGGCCAACGCTGACAGGATGATTCAGCTGAACAAGGTAGATCCAGCCAGCCTTGCCTATGTGAGAAGCTTAAATATCAATCATAGATTCACTTTAAGTTCCAACTCTGTGCAGCTGGTATGAGAATAGGAGTCTACGGCTATGTGACGGCTCAGCACAGAAAGGATCGCTTATGTAGTAAGTCCCTGATTTATGAACAATCGAGCTGTGAAGGTTCACTTGTGCTTCTCATTGTTTACTTGTGTCAATAAAACTCCCTTTGTCAGCCTAAATGAATCTGATGTATGAATATTTGCCAGGAATGGAACTCATTCAGAAGTCAGCAATGCTTATAAGTTTGCCAATTCATTCTTTCCACAATTCTAGTTTCAAACCGAATTGGACAAGAAGCAAATCAAAACTCACCATAAGGTCAACTTTGAACCTGACCATTGAATTAGATTTGGTTCTTGTCCAGTCTGGTTTTGACCAGAATTGTGGAAAAAGCTTTGTGAGACAAGGTACTGCTATACTTGTATCCTCTAGGTGAAAAATGGTGAGTGACAAGGGCTGATGATCACAGGTGCCTGGTTCTCTACTGTTGTCCTCAGCTTTAGAGATCAGCTACAGCCACCTAGCAGTCTGTTACAGGTGATTATCAACAGCAGTCATGGGCCTCAGACTAATCGGCAAGTAACTGCAGGGAAAGGCTATCAACAAAGAAGCCAATGTGGATTCTAAATTCCAGTGTTTGTAAGGATATCAGAAAGCAGACTGTCCTTACCGAGGCACTGGCAGCAGGCATTGCAGTTCAGAACTTTCTCTGTCTTTCCAGAGTACTTACTTCCATAGCAGTCCTTTTTCTTACAAACTCAAGATGGTCACAAACTCCAGTAGCACTTGGTAGGCTACAGCAGAAGTATCCCTCAAATCCAGGAGTTCAAGATCAGCCTGAAAAACACAAGGAGACCCTTTCTAAAAAACTTATGAGATTTTGGAATTAAATTCCTTTACTTTTTTCCTGCTTATACGTGTATTGATTTTTAAATTAGCTTTTTATGAGTTTATATTTTTCTTCAGTTAAATTGTAGAAGACATACAGGCAGAGACTGCATTTCAGTTTGTGGAGGAGGATTCTTTAGCCATGCTTTAAGTAATAGAGCTTTTCAGGTGAAATATTGTATCAAAGCCGTGTCTTTGTGTAACAAGGAAGCTCTGTTGCCTGACACTTTGGCTGAAATCAAGAGTTCCTTCTGGCTTCCTGTTGTGACGTGTCCTCTACTGTAAGTTTATCATTTCACATACACTGTGCCTTCACTATTTAGCTCTACACTTGAGAAGCCAAAGAGAAGACAGCCAAATCAACACTGTTTTGAGTTTCCGGTTGCACATAAAATACAAGGGTACATTTCCCTTTTAAAAATTATCCTTCACATTGCTCCTTAACAGATGTTATTACATTTTTTATTTTAAAACAGTACTTAGCAAAAAAACTGTATTTCCATGTTGTACTATAGTTTGTTTAATGAAGTTTTCTTTCTCCCTGCCCTCCCCTACCCCCTTTTTTTCTTTAGTGTAAGCAGTCTCTTGGCTAATGAGCTCTGGCTCTCTGGGGAATTACTAAATGGTAACCATGTTTCTAAATAGTTTCCTTGCCTCTGGCATGAGCCTGTTTCTCCATCATTAGCGTTTCCATGTTCTTCCGAACTAATGCAAAGTATAAAGGATAAGTATGCTATTTCCTTTTTGTCCCTAAGGACTGCAATTGTTGGTCTGGTAGTATCCCTGGAGTGTGAAATCAGTTTACTTTTTAACTTTTACAGGAAGTTTCTACGAGATTACAACAAGTACAAGGGAAATGAGCAATCTGCAATTTCCTTTATGCTCAGTCTAATCTTAGCAGGGAGGATGCTTAGGAGACCCTGTGCTACTAAATAAAGCACTGTTCCCCACAGTCATCCTCCCAAGTGGCTTTGCATGTTTATTCTTTAAAAGTTAGGTCCCGTTACAGCAAATATGAAGGATTAAAATGTCCATCACATTTCTAAGCAATGTGTATACTGTACAAACTTAGAACAACAAAAGATTCTGAAAAGTTCTTAGCAGATTTTTGTTTGTTTTTTGCCTTCTCCCCTATACCGCAGTACATATTCTCATTATGTAATTCAGGTTGGTTTTGAAGTCACTATATGTCCAAAGCCAACCTGGAACTCTTGGTGATCCTCCTGCCTCAAGTTCCCAGTGCTGAAATTATAGGCTACACTGCCACACTCTACTCTTAGGCTTTGTTTTATGACTTCAACTCTCTTCACGAGGAATAATGAACAATTACCTGGGACTTTAAAGTTCATAATATCCTTCAGAAGCTTACAATCCTAACGCTCTCATCTGCCCAGTATTATTATCCACTCCACTTACAGAGAGACTTAGAAACTGGAGATCAGAGAGTTCTGTGACCACCACAGCAGCGCTGTGGCTACAGGTGAAACCCAAACCATTGTCTCCTTCCAAGGCCTGTGCACATGTGTGTCCATATCCCTGTGTCTCTGTTCCTGTTTTTTAGTGTTTTATGTAATATCTAAAAGATGGGATCCTAGGTAGAATATACTTTGCATTTCAAATAATCATTACTTTGGCTGTGAGCTGGCAGGAAAGTTGTATTTTTCAAAAACAGAGGAGACTCTATGCCTTGGCTTTCATAGCCTGCTCTGGATTGATCTTTGGCATACAAGTTTCCTTATACCATCAGTTCTCAGGGCACAGTCTGGTGTCCTAGAGGGTATTTAGATAGAAAGCATCTATCATAGGACATTCTCCTGGACGTGCTAATATAAGGTGGATTGATGGAAACAACCGAGGTAATTATCTTGTCATTAATGCAGACATGTCAGGATGGTAATGCTCTCAAATATGTTAGTATTAGCTTGAACTAGAGCCCAGTACTTTCTGTTTTGATCGTAGATTTATCCATTCATTGTCATTCACTAAAGGTGAAAGAAGATAACTGCATATTTAAATTTGTTGATTAAACCTCAATATCTGTATTGGGAATCACAATGTAATTATTTTATAAAAATATTTGATTTTGTTTGATACTATATGTTTGTGCTACTCAAAGCTGCAAAGCTTGCCATGGAAATTTGTTAGAGATATGGACTCCTAGACTTCATGCCAGCCTTACTGAATTAGAGTCTGTATTTTTAACATCCCCATGTGATTTATTCACATATGAAGTTTTTTAAGAGTGTCTTGCTATGTTGTTCACGCTGGCCTTGAATCCACTTTGTAGTCCAAGCTGGCCTAAAACTTATGGCAATGTTCTCGCAAGTGCTGGGATTACAGGCATACAGCTCCATGCCTAGCTGCACATTCTCAGCACTCTGGGAGGCTGAGGCAGGAAGATCCCAAGTTGGAGCCTAGCTTGGCCAACTTACCAACTTTGTGAAATGCTCTCTCAAAAATGAAAGGTAGAAAGGTGAGGAGGAGGGAGAGGAGAGGATAAGAGAGAAAGGGTGGAAAGCAAAGGAAGGAAAGGGAAGGAAAGAGAAGGGAAGGGAAGAAATGAAGTGGCTATTCATTAGGCAACACAGAAGAGTCCATGCATATATATAGGTGGTAGAATCCACCAACTGCATGTAGGGAGGAGGCCTATTTTCAGAAAATTTATTCTAGCTAGAAAGACATGGAAACTAAACAGAAGCATGTAGATAATACAAGGTGCAGTATGACTAAATGCTTAGTAACTAACAAAATTACCTGTATGTTTTCCTGTAATGACACTGATGTTATTATCCTTAAAAGGATCTGTTTCAAGTCCAATGGTTTTATACTTATGCATACTAAAGCAACAAAAATGCACATCAAAATTATAAGCTGCTAAAATCTTCAGTTTTAGAGACAACTGACCTTTGCCACCTCCCCAGGAAAGGGATGTCTTCCTTCTCCCTAGGATGCAGATCCTGGTTTTCCTTCACCCCAAAAGGTCTTTATCAGAAAGCCTTTAAACACTTCACACTCTCATTATCTACTGGACTTTAGCCAATATTTATTTCAAATTTCCTTCTTTTGTTGGATGTCCCTGACTTCCCTCTAGGTTCCTTGCCAAGCTGTGCATGGCTTAGCACTGTGTCTCCCTACTTACTTTATTGTTCTTATTTAGGTGGCATTATCTCCTGATATTTTCCATAAGATTTTTTTTGGCTGTTTTTTGTTTGTCTGTTTGTTTTGTGGCACCAGCAATCCAACTCGGGACCTTGTGCTTGCCAGGCAGGTGCTCATGGCACTCCACTAAGCTATATCCTCAGCCTCTATCTCCATAAGATTTCAAGAATTTATTTTGGAAAATCAAACTGCTTTTTGCAATTCTAAATTATTGGGTGCAAGTTACATCTTAGAAACATGGCTATTCTTCATTCATTCCACGATACTATTCCAAACTATTTTTGTTTTGTAGCTATGTTTAGTCATCTTTCTAAGTTTCTCAATATCCATAAAAGTCTCAATATTCACATGTGTCACATTTTTGCATAACAACTTATAAAATAAAATATTTCATATATGCTTCTTAAATGTTCTTTTATGGAATTTGTAATTTATTATTTCAATAGAATAGGTTTAGCTTACATTTTGAATTTATATCTCTGGAGATCCTGTCTACTCAAATGTGAAGATAGCTTAAGAAATTTCAACATGCTTGTATCTAAAAGTGATTAACTGTACTTTCCTGTCTTTTTGCAAATCTAAGATATCAGATTTCATTGAAGGCTACTTGAAATACATGCAGTATTATTCTAACAAGTACCATTTCTTAGTTTTTCTCTTTTATTTTCTTAATCACCTTCTGATATTCATCCTACTTTATAAAACCAGAAGTACTCAATAGAGGATTTAGAGCAACTTTAGAAATCAAAGCCCTCTAAACTTCATTACAGAGTAGTATTTTGGGTTGATTTTCTTTTCTTTTCTTTTTTTAATTTTATTTATTTATTTTTTTGTTTCAGAACCTTTGTTTATTCACTCATTTTTATGGCTGGCTCAGCCCACCCTAAGGGCAGGGCTGATGCAGCATGTGGTGCCAGGATCAAACCACAGTCCCTGAAGCCGCCCAAGCTTTCTCAAGCAGGTGCTTTAGACCACTGAACCATCCCGCCGGGCTCCTTGGGTTGATTTTCAAAGGATCCATCTTCAATAATTTTGTGGAAGAGCTGTCTAGTAGGGGAATTAGCTCATTGAACTATTTGTTTTATATATGTTAGGCTCTGTAATAGAATTGAAATGAGAGCACTCATTCTGTTTTGTTTTATTTTCTGGTAGTACTGGCATTGAACTTAGGGCTCTGCATATGCTAGGCAAGTGCTCTGCACTGAAGCTACATCCCTAGATTTTAACATTTTATTTAAAGAAAGGGTCTTGCTAAGTTCCGTATTCAAATTTGTGATCCTCCTGCCTCAGCCTCCTGAAGTAGCTAGGATTATTGGTGTGTGCCACCATACATGGCTAATGAAATCAGCTTTTTTTTTTTTTTCAAGACTGGGGTTCGAACTCATGACCTTGTACTTGCCAGGCAGGCACTTGTGCTACAGAGCTATCTCCCCAGCCCCAAAATCAGCTTTTGACTTCAAGAAATTTAGCATCCAGTGAAAGTGTACACTGGCAGATTACCATCACCGTAGCATGTGCTGCAACCTGTAAGGGAGGGGTAATGGGAACAACTGATTTTACTTCGTCTAAGATAGAAAAGTAACAGTAGGAGAGTTCTCACCAAGCATTGTTGTAAAGCGCAAATTAAAACAAGGTGAATCCCTTTCCTGAAATTGACCTCAGTCAAGTGTTCATGCAAATATAAATAGAAAAAAAAAGAAAAGAAAAGTACTGGTGGTTGTTTACTTGTGTAACTTCAATTTCCCAAGGTCCAGCTGGAGCTAAGAAAGATTTGGTGATGCTCTGTTCTCTATTCTTACGCATACTAAACAACAAGGCAGAGCACTGGGGCAAGAACTATCGAGGCCAGCTTCTCCCAGCCTTCAGCCCATCCTCCCAGGGAAGGAAAAGAGTTGTCAGAGAGTAGGCATCTGATTCTCCATGGTGACCCAGAGTATGTCGATGCGGTTGGCTTGTTTGTTTTCAGGTAATTTATACAGGTTCTTTTTGAGCTTAGCTCAGCAATCCTCTAATTTAGTACCAAAATATTCTGAGAAAATAATCTTTTCCATAATGAACTTTGTCTCCCCAGCTCCAGAACTGTCAGTGGTGGCCTTTTGTATGAATTCTAAATGCTCAGTGCCACATGTTCTGCCTCTCCTTTTATCCATTCTAATGTTTTTATTGTGTTTTCTGTCTCTCTTGTCTCTTCTGAATACACTTAAAAATTCTATGCAAGATATTTTATGTGGTTTTTTTTTTTTCCATGAAGTGCTCATGGGTTCTGATAATCAAATTAAGAAAACAAAAGACTTTCTTCTAATATTTCTTTTACTTTTTCCAAATTTTTACTATGGTACCCTCATTAATGTTGATAGATATGCCTCATAGTGTCCTTCAGAAATTCTCCTGTATCATTATACATAATTAAAAAGATTAATTCTAACAGTCACCGCTTAGCATCAAGTTAGGGAACACCAAATGTCATGATTTGGGGTTTTGAAAGGAAAACAATACAATAAAGGACATATATTTTATAAGATTATTTATAATACTCACCCAAGAATCATATATGCAAAGAGAATGCAGGAAATTTGTCCACACTAAATAACCAAGTATCCAGCTGAGGGCCTGGATCCTAATATCCTGCATGAGCCCAGCTGAAGACCTAGAGCTTAAAATGCCTCCTGCAAGTCCAATTGGAGGCCTGGAGCTCTTGATAATGTCTCATGCAGGCCTGTTTCACAGATCTGGGCCAAGAAGGCCCAAAGGTCAGTGGTGGAAACTAGAAAGTCTGTGCCAGCAGGATGGATGATCTGGGTTGACAGGCAAAGACATGAAGTGAAGTTCAAGGTGAAACCAGAGCTCCCTCCAAAATTACCATAGCCATGCTCAGAAACAGTGAGATCCAAAGATCCTCTGGTGATGAAGAAAGCTGAGTACCCATCAGGAAAGCCAATATGACCAACTTCTCCAGGAGACTGAGCAGTCCACCATCTTCCACTCTGGAGGCAGGAAGTGATGCTCAAAGTAAGCACCATAGCTCCCCCAAGGTGAACCATAGTCACAAGTTTCCAAGCTCCTTTGACAGTGAGAACAGCTGAGTTCATCACAAAAGCGAGCCTGACAAACTCTTCCAAAAGAACCAACAACTCCCTATAGCTTCTACAGTAGCTTCCCCACAGCTCCCCTAACAGCAGTCCATCAGCTTCACTAATTCTACCTCTTACACTTATGGCAACAATCCTCAGGTGGGCCCCTCGCATCTGGCACCATCTAGTTCAGTTCAGCCAGGTGATACAAGTTGACCACTAGTTGGTAATCCACCACATGAAGTTTTAATTCGTTACCTTTAATCAGATATTCTACAGTTGAAGGTTCACACAAAGTTCTTGCACAGGGCCCGGCGGGATGGCTCAGTGGTCTAAAGCACCTGCTTGGGAAAGTTTGGGCAGCTTCAGGGACCGTGGTTCGATCCCTGACACCACATGCTGCGCCAGCCCTGCCCTCGGGGCGGGCTGAGCTGGCCATAAAAATGAGTGAATGAACAAACAAAGGTTCTGAAATAAGAAAAAATAAATAAATAAAATAAAAAAGTTCTTTAAAAAACAAAAACAAAGTTCTTGTACATCCCATCAGAATCCTCAGTGCAGAGAAAAAAAAAAATATTAAGCTGGCTTTTGTGTTCATTTTAAAAGTTAAACCAAATGTTCCTGTAATCACTTGGAATTCTACAAATGGAGTACTTAGTGCGTACTGTGGCCCCTCTTTCCTCAGAAGTAACTATTAGCAGCAGCAGGGGATATATAATTTAAAACTCTTCCTTAGTATTTACATATATGCATAACAAGTTCCAACTTTGAATATCGTTTTTAAAATGCCACATGCTGTTTTTAGTACCTGATCAAAATACTAAGAGCATACCTCACAGAATTAAAAAAAACAGTCCTAAAATTAATTTGGAACCAGAAGAAAGCCAGAATAGCAAAAATAATTCTGGGCCACAAAGGTAAGATAGGGGACATCACATCCCTGACTACAGAGCTACCATGATAAAACAGTGTAGTACTGGCAAACAAACAAAACAAACCCCAAAAGCCCTCACAGATCTGAGGATCAAAGAAACAGATCAGAAGATACAGAAACAACTCCAGACGTACCCAGCCACAAAAGTGTCCAACACCTTCAGTGGAAGAGATAGCATCATTAATAAATGGTGCTGGAAAAACTGACTTTCCACATGCCCACAACTAAAACTAGGCCCATGGCCCAGCAGGATGGCTCAGTGGTCTAAAGCACCTGCTTAGGAAAGCTTAGGCAGCTACAGGGACCGCGGTTTGATCCCTGGCACCACATGCTGCGCCAGCCCTGCCCTCAAGGCAGGCTGAGCCAGCCATAAAAATAAATAAATAAACAAAAGTTCTGAAACAAGAAAAAAAATAAAATAAAACTAGGCCCATGTCTCTCTTGATGCAGTAAACTAAAGTCAAAATGGATCAAAGATCTAAATATTAAAACAAAAATACTAAATCTTCTGGAAGAGAGAATAGTTTTGAACTCTTGAAGACATAGACGTAGACCAGCACCCATTCTTTTAAGTAGTTATGTGATATTTTGTAATATGGATTTACTACAAGTCACTTGCTTCTATTTGTTCACCTATTTTTGTGTACAAATAGACAACAATTACTGTTGATACATTCGTTTTTTTCTGTTATAAGCAATGCTTTCACAAACATTCTGGTACATTTATCTTTTCACTTAAAGGGAAGACTTCTCTTAGCTTTATATAAGTGGTGTTGCTAGATCAAGGAGAATGATGTTCTAAATAATGTAGACTAATGTGAAGCAATCCTCCAAAATATTGTTCTTTTTTAACCAATTATTTTCTCACTAGTAGTATAGGAGTGTACCTTTTACTCTCTAGCCTTATTTATTTATACTTAGCATTGTTGCTTCTGGTGCTGTGAAACAACTGTAATGAAAATACACATTTTTTCTACTTTACGTAATTGTTATTCTTATTTGTAGTGCTGGATTAAATCCAAGTCCTCATGTATTATAGGCAAACATTCTAAATGGAGCTCTATCCTCTATTCCTATAAAATACTCACTTGTTAAATACTATCGTTAGTAAGTTACTGTCCTTACTAAGAAAAAATAATGATAAAAGCATTATTTATAACAGTTCTCATAGTTATCTTACTGGTATTTAATATTTTAATGATTTTTTGAGGTAGGGTTTCACTTTGTAGTTCAGGCAGGTTTTGAACTCACTATGTAACCCAAGCTGGCCTGGAACTTGCAAAGCGCTAAGATTATAGGAATGTGCCAACACACCTAGCTAATATTTTTTTTTATTTATGCAATCTTAAAATGCAAGCTAACAATAATAATATGTGTACTTTAGGGAGAAATTTAATGGAATTATAAAATGTACATTTGTCTGTAGTGTTTCCCTGGCACAAGGGTGTAAAACCAGCTTTACTTAAAAGATTATGAAGCACCACTTCCTCCTTCCCCAAGCCAGTAGCAGAGAATGACCCCCTGGGTAAACACAAGCAGGAAAGTGGTGCTGGATGCCTTTATAATGATGCATGCTCTTCCCTGTGCAGGACACAAAGGTGAGCATGGCTGCTAGGCTGTTGGCTGCTCACTGCATGCCCAGGAACTGTTCCACCTGCTTTGTATGTGTTAACATGGGTCACAGCACACATAGGTGCTATTAGAGTCAACCCCACTTTAGGGGTGAGTAACATGCTGGACATTTCATGACCAGAAAGCACAGAGCTCTGGGATAAGGCCAGGCCATCTGGTTCTGGAGCCCATCTATAGCCAGGGTGCTCAGCTTCCATGACCAAACTTTGTGTAAATTAATAACAGCAAGGACAAGAGCTGTGAGAAGAAGGATATGGACAAGGAGAGAAAAGAGAGAAGAGGGATAAAGAGGAAAAACAAAGGAAAAGGAATATGAAGAGAAAGAAAAGAAAGGCGATAAGAAGGAAAGAAATGGTGGGAATTACCCACTGCTGCTCCCTCTCGGGCCACCTGCCCAGTAGCCAACTAAACAGAGCTTGCTCGCCAGCACCCATAGGTATGTGGTGCCTTGGGTTTGGTCTTCCTCATCCTCCCTGGCTCTTGCCTTGAGCCTACATGTACCCATGTATCATTCCAACCTGGGAACGTTGTCTCAGCCTGTTCTCATAATGCGCTTCCACAATTCCCCCAAACTGTACAGGATACAAACTCTTGCCAAGACAGAAGCAATTCTCTATCCATCATCAGATTTATGCTTCTTTATATAATACAAAACAATTGCCAAGTATTTACAATGTGTGCCTTTAAAGAAAACTGTCAGAAGAAATATTGTAAATTTTGGGTTTGGATTTCAGGTTCTCTAGTTCAGTAAATTCACTTCATCACAGCAAAAATAAATAAATAAATAAATAAATAAATAAATAAATAAATAAATAAATAAATAAATATAATGGGGAAGCAAGGCAGGGTAGTGCATACTTGCAATCCTGTATCTTGGGAGGCTGACACAGGAGGATTCTAAGATTGAGCCTGACATGGGCAACTTAGTGACTTAAGACTTTAGCTTAAAACAACAACAACAATAATACCAACAACAAAGGAAAATTTTTACAAAAGGAAAAACAATGTACTGGGAGTATAATTTAGTGCAAAGGCCCTGGGCTCAACCCTCAGTACTGTAGGGGTCTGGGGTGTGGAGTGTGGGAATGGGGATTAGAGATTATGCCACCAAAAAGTGGTTTGTCCAGAAATGATTTTGATTCCTCCCCTCAGGTGATGCCTAGAAACATTTCTAGTCATCACAACTGGGAAGTAGGAGCGATGAAAGGAAACATCACTGGCATGTAATGAAGAGTTGATAGGTAGTATTCAGGACAGCCTTGCAACCAAGCATTACCTGACTCAAAATGTCGGGAGCACCAGGTCTGAGGCTCTCCGTTCCCGGTGGCATGATACCCAGGGTCAAGTGTCAGCTCCTCTCCTGCTTGACCTTTAACCAAGATACAAAATAGGTAAAACATATCCAAATTCTACTTCTTCCTTCCAACCCCTTCCATCTGGCCTAAACCCAGGCCATTCATTTAAAAAAATGTGCAAAATAAAAGTGGTATAAAAGTTCAAGCCAAAGTGTTTGGGTGTAAGTTCTTGCCAGGGTTTTCTTCTTATGATCATGAAATATTTTGCAGAAGGACTTTGTGAATGCCATTATGTGGGTGTCTCTTTATTAAGCATAGATTAAAATGAAGCCAAGTACATGTTGTTGGGATAATAGAAGAAAAGAAAGGAAAATTTTATTTTACTGAGGCTGTGTGACGAATAATTATTACTTCCAAATTAGACTAGAGTATTTCTTTTCTTAAGAAAACATATTTTACAGATTTGAATGTTGCTTCTTTTATGTCTATTAATAAAGTGATATATTTATATGAGCTCAGAGAAAATCGAAGTGTTTAATAGTAGTGTCTGAAATTTTTATACTATTTTTATTTTTGTATGCCACATACTCAGCTTAGTCTTACAAGCATTGTTCAATCAAGCCTCATATATCCATTTAGTAAGTGTAGAAACTAAGGCCTCAGACAAGGCGAAGTTACTGAGGCAAACTTACCTAATCTATTCAGAAGCATAGTAGGATTTGAATTCATTTTCTCTGAGTCTGACCGAATCCAGCATTATTCACACAATCTGATTCTAAAGCTATTTTATTATTCTAGTTTCCAAGATTATTTAAAGAATAGAATATAACCCTGTTTGTAATTTTAAATATACCTACAGCCAGACAAGATGGTTTGGGAGGATCACTGTGAGTTTAAGGTCAGCCTGCACTATGTAGGGAGGTGCCATTCCAAAAAACTAACAAAAACAATAAAAATGCACCCATAAATGAAATCAAGGTGAAAATACTGTGTGTCTTAGTTGCTTTTCTCATTGGTAAGACAAAACCTCTGTTACCCAAAGTTAAAGGGGAAAGATTCAAATCAGTTTGTAGAGGTTTCAGTCCATAAGTGGCCGGCTCAAAGGCACGGTGGCTTGGCAGAGGGGAAACTGTTCCTAGCACCAAGCCTGAGAGAGAGGGGAAGCAAGCCTGTTTCTTACATTGTATTCTACTAGGGTTAGGGCAGTGCCACTCTAACCAGTGAGCTGATGCCAGCACTGCACCATGAATCTTAAACTTTAGATTCAGCTTTCTCCAAAAAAGTTCCATTTAAATTGTGTGAGGTAGGACTGGGGAGATAGCTCCATGGCATAAGTGCCTGCCTGGCAAGTGCAAGATCATTAGTTTGAGCCCGGGTCCCACCAAAAGGAAGAAAGAAAGAAAGAGAAAGAAAGAGAAAAAGAAAAAAGAAAGAGAATGAAAAAAAGAAAGAAAGAGAGAGAGAGAGACAAAGAAAGAGTGTGAGGTTTTAGGGGACAGCTAGACACAAACCATAACAAAATATATTATTATAGGAATAAATTACACTCATTATAAAACACTCCAAAAATTTTTAAAAATGACTTCAATAAAGAACATATGTAAACAAAAATTCTGCTACTTCTCCTTGTCTCTCAGTGACTATCAGCCTGTGTGACTCATGGGATTCTTCCACCTGCTTTCAAGACCACTGTAGTGACATGGATGCTTCTTTGCTTTTGTATGTGTCCAGGTAGAGACCTGGCCCATCTGCATATTCAGAGATGCCCACCAGGGAATCCACACTAAAGGTCAAATGATCCAACAAAAACAAGAGGGCATGTTATTGCCCATCAAAATAGTGAAATATGGCAAAGAGAAGGCTTCTGCTGTTCCATTATTCATCAGGATAAAAATGCAGCACGAAGGCTAGATCCACAGTAGGAAACTGATGCCTTTGGAGCATTCTATTAGAACGACCTTCATCTCTAAGTCCCAAGCAAATAGATTTCTAAGTTCTTTCCGGTGTTTCTGCTATACAGTTATTCAGTAAAACCCACACTGGGGTCACCCACTGAACACGCAAAATTTTTGTAGAGGGAGGGAATCATGAGAGTATGAATTATATACAAGAAGGAAAATTACAAATATGCCATTCAGGTACTTGATTTAATTTGGCTTAGCATGCTTCTTTAAGCCTTCTACTGGTTTCTTCCATTTCACTTTTTACTAACACCCTTGTGAAACCCTCTCTTTTGGGCTTTGACAAAGACTATTTCAAGCTCAGATCTTGAGGTACAATGACAAAACTCACAGAAATCAAGGTACATGGTATTTTAATATGGTGCTTTTAAAAAATGAAATTAATGTAAAAAATCTATGATGAGCAAAATATCAAAATTTTACAAAATGACAAGGAAGTCTGTCTACCTCTTAGTTTTCCTGGGAGTGCTGAAGTAACATCTATTCTGTCTGGCTTCCGCGTTGCTTAGATTTCACTTAACTCCCTGATATGCTAAGTAAAACTGTTACTTTGCTCTGACTCTGGAAACCTCCTTTCAGCAGAACAACTGTATTTTCAAGTCCGTCATAATTAAGCTGTGTCCTGCCAAAGGGCAAATTCCTATTTGGCCACCCATTTAACTTCCACTGTCCTTTACATTGTCAGTGTTTAGAAGTGAAATTGATATTGGTTATAACCATCTTCTTCTCAATTAATAGACATCTTATTGGCCAAGTGATTAATCTAACTTTTTTCTTTTTTATTATTTATGTATTTATTTTTATGTAGTTAGTACAGGGTCTACAGGGTCTCACTACACAGATTGGACTTGTAGTGATTCTCCTGTTTTCAGCCTCTTACACGGTAGGATTACAGCTGTGCACTACCATGCTCAATCTCATCCATTATTTCAGTGTGCCCTTGGGGCAGGGCCAGCATGGCATTCTGGAGATCAAATCCCAGTCCCTGCACCTGACTTAGCAAACTCTTCAACTCACTGAGCTATCTGGCTGGCCTTAATCTAAATTTTATTTTATTTTATTTTATTTTATTTTATTTATTTTTTTTTTTTTTTGTCTTTTTGAGACAGGGTCTCGCTATGCAGTTGAGGCTGGTCCTGAGCTCACTTTTGTAGCCCAGGCTGGTCTCGAACTCACACCAATCCTCCTGCCTCAGCCTCCCGAGTGCTAGGATTACAGGCGTGCGCCACCACGCCCGGCCTTAATCTAAATTTTAAATGGGAATTTTAATATGCAGATTTTGCAGTTAGAAGAAGTCCACTGGATTTCAAATTTAACAGGATCATGGATCTAAACATTGTTCTGTCTCTGTGAATGCTTCCGTCTTCTCTCTTGTCCACTGGTTATGTCCACTACTCAGATCAAATTTGAGAAAGGGTCTACTAACAAATTATAGGACAGGGACTCACCTGTGGATAGCAGCTAATACTACTTCACTGGCATTAGTTCTGAAATAGAAAAGTCTCCTAAGGTCCCAGCTTAGAAATGCCTCTGCCTTGGTACATCAGCAATGTTCCAGGTCAGGAGCTGATCTGACCAGTGCTGGGGTTGGCAGGGGGCTCCCATTATAGTTGCATGGATGAGCTAATTGTCCTGTTAGACCAGACTTTGACAGCTAAAAGGATCTTTATCTTGGCAAGACATTTGTCTTCATCACTTTCCTCATTGCTGATACAAAACACCTGACACCCATAAGTTACAGGAGGAAAGGTTTATTTTGTCTCATAGTCTGAGATGTTTCAGTTTGTAGTTGGCTGGCTCCAAGGCAGGGCAGCCTGGTAGAGGGGCATCCCAGAGGAGATGGCAGGCAGAAGCCATGGTGTGGCAGGCAGAAGGTGGCAAAGCAGAGGAGCAACTGGCAACAGCAGCAGCTGCAGCAGCAGCAGCAGCTGCTGCTGCTTTCCTCCTTTTACCCTTATATTCTATCTAGACTACAAGCCAGTTGATTGGTACCATCCATGAGCATGATGGGGATTTCTATTGCCCACACCCAGAATTATGCTAAACCAATCAGCGGACTAGTTTAGTACCACATGCCCTTAATCCCAGTATCACACCTTCAGCCTTCACTCCCATGCTTTACATCCACCCATCTCAGAAAAACCCCACCTATATTCACAGGAGGCTTTGGGGGCACATCTAGAAATAAGCCATAGCAACATTGTTTCCCTCAAACCATTTATAGAATATATAATGAAGTTAAGGCTCAGAAGGGTGGGTTGACCACAGCTAGTTAGAAAGCCAGAACTGGATCCCAGGGGTCCCCAGAGTCCCACCTTGCTTACTTCCATTCAGAAGCCTGAGCATTTGCCATGTCACATACCTGGTTCAGATGCTCACATAGGCTGATCAGTAAATGTCAGCAAGAGAAATTGTTTTGGGGTGGTAGTTGAGGGAGAGCCTTGCCATAGAGTTCATGCTGGCCTTAAGATTGTAGCAGCAATCCCACTGCCTCTACCTCCAGCTTGCTGAGGCTACAGGTATATGCCACCAACCCCAGCTTGTGGGAAATTCTTATCCTTATCTTATATACTACTTTTTCTTAGATTAAGTAGAGGTTCCTCTGATTTTCTTTGTCTTTTCATTTTTTTTTTTTTTTTTTTGGCGGAACTGGAGATCAAACTCAGGATCTTGCACTTGCCAGGCAGGCACTTGTGCCCCTGAGCTATCTCTCCAGCCCCTGATTTTCTTCTTTGAAATAGCTTGTCAGCTTGTTTGTTTGTTTTCTTCGTGGTGTTTTTATTTTGTTTGGTTTGATTTGATTGTTGTAGTGTGCTTATGGTTGATCTCAGGGCCTTGAACATGCTTGATTAAACTCTCTACCACTCAACTGTATCTTCAACTGTAAACTATTTCCTTTTTTTTTTTTTTTTTTTTTTTTTTTAAATCACTGCCCCAATCATCCTTATTGAAAACTTCAAAAAAAATCCCATTCCTTCTACCTCTTTATAGCCTTCCCACATGCATGATTTTGACATCAGCTTTTCTAAAATCTACCTGAACTTCTTGGATAGGCACAGAGTCCTAACATGCAGTTAGCATGCACAGGCTTTTGAAAGAATTGGTGTATTTTCACTACATGGGACACATAGTAAGTAAAGATGAAAAAAACTAAAGCGCCTCTGTTTAGTATTATATCCTATTGTATGCCTACAGAGAAGAGCATTCATATTTAAAGATTTAGAAATCACAAGTTCTCAAAGAATTTTGTGTAAGAAAGATAAGGAGGAAAGAAAATAGACTGAACACTAAATTGAGTCTTGGTTTATAGTCAGAAATCATACTTACTTCCCTTTTTTCAGTCCTGACCTTCAAAAGTTCAGTTATCTTTTTTCTCCATACTGAGGATTGAACTGAGCTACATCTGCAGCCAATTTCCTTTTTTTTTTTATTTTTTATTTTTTTTATTTTGAGATACAATCTTTCTAAATCATTATATTACTTTGAGCTCAACTTTTCCTCTTGGCTTGCTGCTGGGGTTCTGAGTGAGCCTCACTTGGCCTGGCTTCACTCAGCTTCCTGATGCCTTATTTTCCTTTTTCCAAAAGCAAGCATACAGAGTTCTAATCTCTACTGAAATTATCTGTGCTTTCTACTCTGTTCTTGAAAGATTTTTGAGAAACCAATTCATGTGAAATTCACCCCATCTTCAAGGGGTTTCATTGTGCTCACCCACTGTAATTGTGTGTTAAGACTTATTCATAGATACCATCACCAGACAGGGTTCTAGGAGGTTCTAATCCCATCTTACCAAGAGAAGTAAGGTACAGGTTTTCTGACCCCTGCAAAAGAAAAAGAATTCAGAATGCATCACTAAGAGGCATGAGGGAGTTTGTTCATTAGAAATTTATTTATTTATTTATTTATTTATTTATTTATTTTGTCTTTTTGAGACAGGGTCTCACTGTGCAGTTCAGGCTGGCCTTGAGCTCACTTTTGTAGCCCAGGCTAGTCTCGAACTCGCGCCGATCCTCCTGCCTCAGCCTCCCGAGTGCTGGGATTACAGACGTGCGCCACCACGCCCGGCTTGTTCATTAGAAATTTAAAGCTTACACTCATAGAAATAAACTATGGGCCCTCAAGGGAAAGAGGTGCCTTATGATCTGGATTTAGGTATACTTATGGGGCTATGGGATGTCTTCAAGGTGGAAGAGTTAGGATGTGTACTCCTACTGTTTGTCTTGTTACCTGTTTGGCAAACTATGACATCATAGTGTGAACCATTTTCGTGACTTTTAATTTGAATCTTTTGTCCACTCACACTGCTGCTTCCTTGAGGCTGAGGAGGCACAATTTATGGGCGAAATTGGGTCATTTATTCACAGGTGAAGAAAGGCTAATTCTAAGTGAAAGAGAATTGTTCAGGTTTATCATATCTTGGAACAAGATAGAAAAAGATCTATATTGCCCTTAAATAACTTTTGTGTACTGAACTGCAGTTTTTCATACAAGCACAATTTTAACACTCTGAATTTCCTTTTCTCCTTTCTGTCTTTATTTCTTCTATCCTAACTAAATCCTATATCATTTACTGATTTTTAGTAAGCCAACCAGATTTCTTTAAAAACAAGATAGTTTTGTCTCTGAATGCTAATAATATAATGGGTGCTGCTGTCATATTAAATACATTCTGTTATAAAATTGTGTTAGTTACTTTTCTCTCACTGCTGGAACAAAATACCTGACACCCCAAATTAAGGAAGGTAAGGTTTATTGAGCTCATAGCTGGTGGAGGTTTCAGTCCATAATCAACTGACTCCAAGGCGGGGCAGCACTGAACAGGGGCAACAGCTGAAGGCAGGGGAAGACAGCAAAAGCAACCAGAGCAAAAGGGGGAAAGCAAGGCTTTTTCTTCCTTTCTATCCTGTGCAGGCTACATGCCCTGGGGTGGGGGTGGGGGTGGGGGTGGCGTTCTCCTTGCACCCATACCATCTTCGTGCCCTTTTCTTGCACAGGCTCAGGGTGCTTATAAAGTGAGGACCATGGCCCCCTTGCTGAGTCACTTAGTTAAACTTATAAACTTCTCAATTTGCTGCAATGTATCAACCTTAACAAAAATTTTATTTTTTCATAAAAGAAAAAAAAATAAAGATATGGAAAAGTATAGGATGTGCCTATACTTTTGTGTACAAAGATACCTTACACTGGTCTTATATTCCAAGTGATTTCTCCTGTCCTTCCCATTAAAATATATAATGAACGTATAATACATATTATTCACAATTCATTAAACAAAATCTAAGGAAAAGATGAGAAGAAAAGGTATTTGCTGTTGCTCTATCTGATTGATTTTTTTAGTTCAGTTTTTATTTATTGTCTGGGCATACAGGTCAGTACACTTTTGATATCAGAACATTTTCATATTGGATTCTATAAAAAATGATTTTGGACCCCACATTTTCACACTGCCCTGTGTTCCCTTGACTACCAGAGACAGCTATGTCTTTATGAGTCCCAGAAGAGACAGCATATGAAATGTGCCAGTTCCCAGAAACAGAATACAGACCTTGTGGCTAGATTCTGGATAGACATTCCTGGAAACAGCCACTCAGGACTGCCACTTTTAGCAACCATGGTACCTAAGATCTCATGCAAAAGGCAGGGCATTGTGCTACATCTTTTCTAAGTCTCAAGGTAGAGGCAACATCTAAAGGCTTCTGCTGATCTGATGGATGATTTTAATCTCCATGTTACACAGCTGTCAATGCTTTCCTGTCATATGAGTTAACTCCAATATTGGCCACAGAGCAAACTTTCCAAAATGCCAAGTTCACAATGCATGTCAAAGCACTTAAAAGTATATGAAGTTTCTCTGTATTTATACCTTTTAAGAATTTGTCTTAAGGAAATGTGGGCCAGATAGCTCAGTGGACTAAAACACTTGCTGAGGCGGAGCACAGTGGCCAGGGTCCGATCCCCAGCCTTCCATGCTGTCCCCGCCCTGAGGGCACACTGAGATGGCAATTGAGACTGAGTGTGGTAGCACAGGCCTGTAATCCCTTTGCTTGCCAGGCTAAAAACAGAAGGATCACTACGAGTCTGATCTATGTGGTGAGACCCTATAAACGCTGTACCAAATACACTGAAAAAAGAAAAATTGTCCTAAGGAAATGCACATGTAGCACAAAAACTGGCCCATAGGAAGCACACAGCCAAGGTCAGCTGGTCATCAAATTGTAGTTTGTAATAGTGGAACGTAGATTAAAACTAATTGTCCAGGAAAAGGAAATTGATTAAAGAAATTGTATCATGTCTATACATTACTAGGCAGCCACTACAAATGTTGCTACTGGTTTCTACTTTTTATGTGCAACACAGTTGTAGAAGTGGTCAGAAGTGAAGTTGTACAGTACCCAAATATTCTAAAAATAATTGTAAAGTTCTAAGGGTGATAAAGAAGTTAGGTTTCATGTGAAGTCAATAACGGTTAAGTAAAAAACTTACTGACATTTCATAACAGACCTATTTTAAAAGGACCCATTGAAATCTTTTAAGTCTGTGGAAATAGGTTTGGCTGTACTGATATCCCTTTCCATGAGGTTTAAAAGAAAAATATGGGCGTCATCATAAAAATCCCCTTTAACTTATGTTTCCTTTTAACTTATGTTGTCTTCTCTCTGTCTTTATCTAGATAAATAGACCCACTACATCTGTCATCTCTCATTTTTTTACGGGTATCTCTTTAATGA
The DNA here is from genome assembly GCA_004027025.1 of Myocastor coypus. Classification (NCBI taxonomy): domain Eukaryota; kingdom Metazoa; phylum Chordata; class Mammalia; order Rodentia; family Myocastoridae; genus Myocastor; species Myocastor coypus. The sequence continues at coordinate 14,648 of PVJA010007284.1, read as the reverse complement.
AAAATAACACTTCCTTCCAAAAGGAATAATGCTTCCCATTTAGAACTATCTTTTTTTTTTTTTTTTTTGCAACAGGGTCTCACTATGGAGTTCAGGCTGGCCTTGAGCTCAGTTTTGTAGCCCAGGCTGGCCTTGAACTCGCACCGATCCTCCTGCCTCAGCCTCCCAAGTGCTGGAATTACAGGTGTGCGCCACCATGCCAGGCAGAACTATCTTTTAATCTGCCTTCCCTGAGAATATTTTCATAACCTTGGTATTGGAACGAAAGTAGTAAAAAGACTGACTGAGTATAGTGAAAGTGTTTAACTTGTATCTCTGAAGGTTGTTCTAATCCCAAAACAAATCATTACCTTATTACAGTTTCTGTTTTGCTCAGTACAATGTACATGCTCAGAAAAAACAGCCTTTTTTTCTTGCAAAGGAGTCTTCTGACACATCAGAAAGCAATATAGTAGAATAGACTGATGTTAGAAATTCCAAGATAGGGCCCGGTGGGATGGCTCAGTGGTCTAAAGCACCTGCTTGGGGAAGCTTGGGCGGCTTCAGGGACCACAGTTCAATCCCCAGCACCACATGCTGCGCCAGCCCTGCCCTTGGGGTGAGCTGAGCTGGCCATAAAAATGAGTGAATAAACAAACAAAAGTTCTGAAACAAGAAAAAAAGAAAGAAAGAAAGAAAGAAATTCCAAGATAGTCCTTTATTCTGACTACTTCTTGCCATTTACCAGTGTTATCTCAGACCTTAGAACCACTTTATTGGTAGCAAAGTGACTCAGTAATATCTGGTATAATATGTTTTAGAAGGTGTTAAAGTCCTAATTGCTTATTCTTGCCTACATGGCAACTTCCCTAATAATAGCTGTTTACCATTATGTACTGATTATTCCTGTTAGGCATGTCTCCAATCACTTTATCTCTGTGTTTATTTAGCTTTTACTCTGTCAGGTGATAGGGCTTGTCTTTTTAAATTATTTTTAGAAAATATTTATTTATTTATTAGGTACAGGGTCTCGCTATGCAGCTCAGACTTGCAGTGATCCTCCTGTCTTAACCTCTCCAGAGCTGGGATTACAAGAATGTACCACCATGCCCAGTGTGGTGGCCACGTGAGGCCACTGCTGCACGTGGATCGAACCCTGGGTCCTTGCATTTGGCAGGCCGGTGCTTAGATCACAGAGCTCCCTTCCTGGGCCGGTAGGATTTTTCTTCATCCTCACTTTACAAATGAAGAAAGCTTAGGCTGAGGCACTTGACCAAGGCTATGCAGATGTGAGCAAGCACTACTGTTAAATTCTGCTTGTAAACTCTAGGCTTTAGTCTCAGGGCCATTGCTTTAGGGCTGCATTCTTACCTTCAGCTCTCTGAGAAGCTCTGGGTACAAGGATGTAGAAGACCATGTGGCAGAGGAAAGTTCCTTAGGATAAAACAAGGGACAGTTTGGCAGGGTGCAAAATGAAACTATGAGCGGAATCTTATCAGAAGTCCTGCTCATATCTGACTAGTGAGAGGCCTTAATGAATGCATTTTATCTTTCTGAATTTCAATTTTCTATTTTTTTAAATTTATTTATTTATTTATTTATTTTGTCTTTTTTGAGACAGAGTCTCGTTATGCAGTTGAGGCTGGCCTTGAGCTCACTTTTGTAGCCCAGGCTGGTCTCGAACTCGCACCGATCCTCCTGCCTCAGCCTCCCGAGTGCTGGGATTACAGGCATGCGCCACCATGCCCAGCTCAATTTTCTATTTTATAAAGAGTTGACATAGCCCACTTTCATTGAGTTGTCATAATTAAAGGAGATGAAATATGCCAAAAGGAAAAAAGAAATCTTAGTGGTCATCAACTTCTGTCCCCAATTAAAGGTAAAGGAGGAAGCCTGGCTCAGTGGTAGAGCACTAGCCCGGCATGTACACACCTTGTGCTCCTTCCTACAGCAAACACATATTTGGAGATTTTTTAACTTTACTAAATTAAATAGGCTCAGACAGATTTCTTTCTTTCTTTCACAATTTTTATTTTTTTAAATGTATCAGTTATTTAATTAGGTTCGTAGTAAGAAATTTAGAACTCTAATTTATGAGGATAAACTCGATTTGTCAGAGCAAAAATGGATTGCAGGTAGCCCTGCAGCTGAAGAACAGCTTTGATTTTTGCTAAAATCTGTGAGTCCACTGTTTTGTAATTAACCTTGCACTGCTCTGAAATCTAGTATCTCTCTTTCTCCTCGGTGTGTCCAACCTCTCACCCTCCTGATGTCTGGGTTTCTGCAGTTTCTTCTTCTTGAAGAAAGCATCAGTGAGGTGCTTGGGGATTTCCACTTTGCTGATATTCATTTTTGTAGAGGTGGCAATGACAAATTTCTGGTGTGTTCTTCATAGAGGAAGACGATTAAGGCTAAGAGGCCCAGTCACAACTAGCAGGCCACTGGCCAACTGCTTTAGGAAGACCACTCTCTTGCCTCTGTGACGCCTCCTGAGGATAATCAAGATGGTGCCGGGAGTGAGGCTAGCTAACTTGAAGTTTCTGCACATGCTGACTGAAGGGCTTCTTGCCATGGCTCAAGAGTTTTCAGGACACATCTTCAGTAGGGTAGTATCTAGGCATTTTCCAAAACGTAACCACCTGGGTACCTCCATTCTTGGCCCCACTGACTGGCTTTGTGATGATAGCAAGAACTTTCTTCTTTTTCTTCTAACCTTTGATTTAGCAGCTGTATACCTTCTCTTGTATAAAGCCTTTCTGGAATACATAGCAGATCAGGAGTATCTACCAATTCCTCTGACCAGGACAGGATTTTGGCTGCAATGGAGCTGCCTCTTCTTGGACTTGGTTGCCTTCTTCACTTTACCCTTTTTACCAGTATCACTGGCAGAAGCCTTCTTGGCTTTGGGTTTCTTCTCTTCAGTGTCTGGCTTCTCCATTTTTTCACCTGCCACCTTATGAGATGGGAAAGAGAACTAAGTTTCCTCCAGTTTTTTAAAATATGGAACACTTCATGGATTTGTGCATCATCCTTGTGCAGGGGCCATGCTAGTCTTCTCTGTATCGTTCCAATTTTAGTCTATGTGCTGTCAAAGCAAGCATTCAAACAGATTTCTAAAGGGCCTTCACTGGGATTGAAAAATGAAAAATGTCAATTAAACAAAAACAGAAGAAAGTATCATTTGTAAACATCAGCCTCCATACTTTCAAGTGTTTTTTCCTTACTATTGTGCTAATTCCCCCCACCCCCCCCACCCGGTTCATTGCTTAGTCAAATACTTTTTGGAAAATGCAGCATTGAATGAGTAAGGGGAAATGAGTAACTTCCTGTTGAGGCCAAGGAATCTATGGAAAGCAAAGGGCCCTTGGGAAGCTCCAGCTGCAAATGGACAACAAAATGCTGTGGGTCTGGGCAATAAATTCTCTGGAGGAAGAAAATATGGAGATGAATGGAAAGCGTGAACTCTTTCAGGCGTGAAATGTACTGACTGGGAGTTTTGGGCACTACTTTGTGGGTGGTAGTTGATTTATCTCTGAGAGAATGGCCCTTTCCTAGGCCACTTGTACTTCCTTTATATTCTCTTAGAACCAATCAAGTTGATTCAAGATCAAGTGTCTCACTGACCACCAAATTACTGCTTAGAATAGGAAAGCAGGTCTTCTGCTTTGATTCTCTTAGTATGTGTACAGAGAGAAGAAGCCATGGGACTTGTTGTCAAAGTCTGCTGCTTGAACTTGAGCTCTGCTACTTATTACACAGACAACCTTGGAGAAATGACAACCTCTCTAACTACCCTCATTCAGGAAGTTGGAATAAGAGTAATAATGTGTATGTTTGCTGCGGTAGTTAAATGAGACAATCCAGATATTAGAGTGGAGATTCAGATGTGTTCATTACATTACAGCTCCCATTGTTGTCTATTTTTTACATATGTACATTATTCAGTTTAATAAAGGCGTTTTGGGCAAACTATGTGGATGAAACAGTGATATACTATCAGGAAAAAGAGATATACTACAGTAAAAGATTTATTTCAGGGGTAATTTTATTGTCTCAACTTATGCTTTAATAGCATTCAAATGAAAAACAAAAACACAAAAATATAGAAATAGAGTGATAGGTTACATAGTTGTTATAGCAGCCAAGACACCTGTCTCATTTCCCTGTAAAAGTTTTGTTAAGCATAGTGCAATACCTTATTATTTAGTAAGATTTTTGATTTGCATTTTTTTTCTGGTACTAGGAATTAAAGCCAGGGCTTTCTACCTTGAACTTCCCCAGCCTTTATAAAAAATTTCTGTTTTGAGGAAGGATCTCACTAGGTTGTTAAGTAGCCCAGGCTGGCCTCAAACCTGTAATCATCCTGCCTCCATCTCCCAGCCTATTATAGTGTGCTCTACCACAACAAGCTATCAATATTTTTTCTAAAAAAAAAAAAAAAAAGATTTAATTTCAATGAGATAAAATAATTAGCTCAATTTAAAAGGCTAGAGAGGAGTTTAAATACCCAGCCCCTTCCACTCTTCACTAAATTAGCAGCTTTGGGCATGAATGAAGTTATCGAGCAGGTACTTTTCTGCTCCTCGGTGACTTAAACTATTTAATACCACTTGAGTTAAATACTGTTTATGTATGTACTGCATACTAGACACCTGTAGTTCAAAAATGCAGAAGTCATATTGTAACCCTGGAGAGGAAAAATAAGGTTGCAAATATGTTGAGTACATGGAAATTGTACTTTTGAGGAAAATGGCTGTGTTCATATCTGCTTATTAAAAGCTTAGCATGTGACCATTTAATCACTCCTTCTGTGTCCTGATAGTAGAACTCTGTGCCCCTATATATTTTCCAGGTGGTTGGTTTATTAGGTTAAGCACGTATTTATTTTCTGCCTTACGAACGGCAGTCAAAATTTATGCCTCAGCGTCAGGAGTTTGGGTGAACGGTTTGCTAGGGCCCTGAAAACTACCTTTCTCTGTCAGACAAACAGTTGTTGTAATCAGATTGGCTCCGTGCCTAGAGCAGGCTGTGTGACTCAGTGACAGCTGCAGTCAGAGCATGAAGTTGCAGACAAAGAGGTCATAGATCAGGAACTCACAGTGAGGATGGCCAACTGGGGTTGGAGGGTGTGAGATGAGTGGAGTGTTTCTTTTGAGATTCTATTTTTTTAATTATCATTCAGCAAAACATATTTAATCAAGCTACTCTTGCATGAGATTTAAACAATTTTTGTCCTCCTCATACCCCACTGAACACATATATTCAAAGTGACTTCTCAGTATTACAGCAAGCATTCAGAGTTTCCAGTGATTTATAGATTTGTGGTTGATATGTTTAGGGCATGCATGCCTACTCTCACTTGAGTAAGATTTACTTTTTGGAGTTATTTGATTTCAACATCCCCTCAGGCTAGATTCGGTTTGCTTCTTTCTAGTTAAAAACAACAGGATTGATTTCCAAGAGAGATCTTAAAGCAAACTTTTCAAGTGTTTTGAAGTCCACATGTATTCTGTCTTAGTTACTTTGTGTTCCTGGTACAAAATAATCCAATATCCACAAGTCAGCAGAGGGAAGATTTATTTTGGCTCACAATCTGTAGAGATTTCAATCCATAGATTGCTGGCTTTTAAGGCAGAGTGATATAGCAGGTATATATATATATAAGAATATATATATTATATATATATATTATATTATATATATATATATAAGAATATATATATTATATATATATATTATATTATATATATATAAGAATATATATATATATATATATATATATATATATTCTTCTAGGCTACACAGAGTGACCTCATCTCACCAGGGCTTTAGCTTCCAACATCACACCCAGCAATAAACACATCCGTGAATTAATCCAGTGTCGTACACCTATGGTCCAGTATCATACGCATAAACCAGTCACTCCCTGAAAGCATGAGGCTTTCGAGGAACATCTAGATATACACCATAACATATATTTTGCTGAATAATAGGTACTCATTTATGTTTCATACCTATCAATGTAGCATACAATAGTTATAAATGTACATGACAAATGGTAATGAAGAGTTATATTGATTTATAAGTATTTTGGTCAATTTTAAGGGAAAAGTATCTGAAAAATTAGAGAAGGATGAGTAAGTATGTGAAGTTGTGACAATTATAGTATAATTTATTTCTTTCTAAAATTATATCAGTGTAAAAAATAAAATGAAGCCGGGCATGGTGGCTCATGCCTGTAATCCCAGCACTCAGGAGGCTGAGGCAGGAGGATTGGTGCGAGTTCGAGACCAGCCTGGGCTACAAAATTGAGCTGAAGGCCAGCCTCAACTGCATAGCAAGACCCTGTCTCAAAAAGACAAAAAAAAAAAAAAAATATCTGTGAGCTAGTGTTACAAGATAAAATACTTTGATAAGAGCAGAGGCATCATCTTTGATTGTTGCTGGATAAAAATGTTGTACTTTTGATGTCTTAGTCTGTGATCTGCTAGGAATATGCTTAAATTAAGTAATTAAAAATGCATAGGAAGAACCTGTAACAAATAGATTAAAAATTTTTGAAAATGATTGAAATTTATTTCTCACACTTTGGAAGACTGCAAGTCCAAGATCAAGGTGCTAATATGTTTTGTTCCTGCTTCTAAGGTGATTCCATCGCTAGACAATAGAAAAGCAAGAAAGGTTCAATACTGGTTGAAGCTTCTTGGATAAGGATCTTAATCCCATTGATGAAGGAGAAACCCTCATTATCTAATGACTTCCTAAGGTCATATCTGTGAGTGCTATGTCACTGGAGGTTAAGTTTCAACATGAACTTTCCAGGGATACAAATATTTGTGCTATAGCACTGGGTAAAGATGGGTGTGATCTTGAAACAATAATGAAGTCCTAACTTCTGAAGCAGATTCTTCAGCTGGTAACTGGATGAAATAGTCAAACTTATTGTATCAGGAGTGAGGGAGTAACCTTTAATACTGTTCTCAAGAAATCAGAACATTTTTGCCTATGCTCTTACTTTTGCTCCTATGTTTGTTCCTGGGAAATATTCCTTCACATGGGAATTTCAGGTAAAATAATCTATACAAAAAGTCTGGGAGAATTGTGATGTCACTTAAGGCAGAGTAACTGTGTGAGAATTGAACTGTGTCACTCCAAAGTGAGGAGATATACATAAGGAAAGCATTGGAGTGACCACTGTGTTATCTATCTGACCAACACACTAATAATTGCTGCCTGAGAAATTTTAACTAATGAGCCTGGTGGCATCATAACTACATAGTGAGACAAATGGCACGGGATGCACACAAACACATACACATTCACATACTCATATTCTCTGTGACCTTTTTCTGTACAATCTACCTCTTCGTAATCTTCAAAGTTTATGTAGTGCACCATGTGGTTAATAAGCAATTTCAGGGACCCACATACTTTCACATACCACATGAGACACTCTGGAATAAAACATTGCCTTGGCACTGTGGTATTGATATGAATGAATGATGATAAACTGTGGCCAGATAAACACAGCTATTTCAATGTACATACATATACACATGCACAAATAAAGGAGAAAAGAGACTAGTTAAATCTAGTAAGTGTTGCAACAGGATACAAAATATACTGTGCATACTATGTTTTTCAGACTGAAATACGTTTTAGGCAAACCATAGAGATGATTCAAAAGTATTTCTTAAGCCACACAGTTGATGGATAATATGGCAAGGGTTCTTGCTTCATTGCAGAATTTGAAGTAATTCTGCTACTAGGAGGAATGAAATACAAAATCAATAAGGGCTGGGGGTATAGCTCAGAGACAGAGGACTTCCCTAGCATGTGTGAAGGCTCTGGGTTTGCTCCCCAGCACTGCAATAAAACAGTAGCAACTACTGTGTAACGAGTGCTTATATCTGTTAAAGAATATAGAAGAGTGTCTAATTGCATTATTATACTATTGCAGAACAGTGTCATTTAACCTTATACAGTAAGCTCTTCTACTATCATGAACAAATGAGAAAACAAAGGCTCAAGGAAACAGAAACTTGGGTAAGATCTCAGAGCTAGCTAGTAAATCCTAGATCAAATAATCAAATTCTTGGCACTCTTTCTGGGGGGCCAAGGGGTTAAGCACTGTCCTATGTTGCCTGAGAAGGATCTCAGAATCAGCCTGAGACTACTACAAAGAGCATTCGAGTTTGGAGTCGATAAGACCCTGATTAAATCTTGGTTCTGTCTTTTATGTGGTCAAAGGCAAATTACTCACCCTTTCTTACTCAGTTTCCTGATAGTATCTACTTTGCCCAATGATCATAAGACCAGAGATAATATATGTGTCTGTCACATGGTCTATATTCAATAAATGATATTTGTTGTGTTCTGACTGTTATCTCTGAGTCTAAACAGAGCCATGGAGGCAGAAAGTTATGCCAAACTCTACTACACCTAACTTTCATTTCTCATTAATCAAGGATATTGATGGCTTCTTGACAACTTGTCTCTGAGAACAAATGTAACTATTGCTAGCGGAAAGAACCCCATGGAGTTATGTCCCTTTTGTATTTCACACAGCTTAGAAAATGAAGCTCATTTATTTAATTTACACTCAGAGCTCTTGGCACCATGTGAAGTTGTACTTCTGAAGGAATCAGACAATGAGCTAATTTCCAAGGAAGCCAAAACAATCAACTAATTCATTAACTAAGGTTGTAGTGACAGTGTGCTCTCTTGACCAAAGATCGTCATTCTTTAGAGTAAAGATAATCAAGCAAACGTTTCCAGCATTGCTACAGGAAGTGCTGCTTAAAGATAGATTGAACCATGAATTATAAAACTAAAATTCAGAGATGTTTGGGATGCTAGCATTTACATGGATGATTTTACAATAAAAACAGAGAATCAAGACCGAAATAAGTCATTATCCTAAAGAATGGGAGTCTAAACAGAATTATAATTAATGAATAGTAATGTTTAAGGAGATAATGTGTCAGAGGTGGAAGAGATTTTAGAACTCAGTTGTTCACCCTGTGTGTGAGTGTGCGTGTGTATGTTCACATTCATGCATGTTTGTACACTGAAAATCAGAAAAAAGATAGTGTGCCAGGTTCTATTTTATACAGTGAAATAGTTCTCATCTTAATTTCCTCCTGGTGAAGGTGCTAGTGAGAAGCCTAACTTAGTATAGGGGTACTAAAAGCCAAGGGCTTTACTAAATTTAGATTAGGTTCCTATGTATGTAATTTTCCTTATTTTAAATTATTTATATAAATACACTATTTATATATGTCTGGAAATTGTGCTTTCAACACTCAATAAGTAGGAATAATTTATAGGATTATGGAGTTCTTCCTGTCCTTATCTTTCAGAGTATGTTCTTCCACATTGTTAATTAACTGTTACAGCTCAGTCTTGTACAACTTCCTTCCTGGCAGTGTTACAGTGCTATTTAATAAGGCAGAGTTACTTAGGATTCATCATTACCTTCAAACTCCCATTCCAAAGTCCAGGTTAATGGTGTGGCAGATCGCTATCCAAGATACTGCCAGACCCTTCTAAACAAAGAAGCCAGTTTCCAGGCCAAATATAAGTAGTCTCTATTATTATTATTATTATTATTATTATTATTATTATTATTATTATTATTTAGGCAGTCTAATTCCTGACCTATTCCTCTCTCTGTCCTCTCCCTACCTCTGCTGCCTGCCATAGTACCTATGTCACCCCAGCTCCTGATTGCACTTTGACTACAGGCTACTTCCAGGAATGATGCATGACTTCTGCCCCTTTCTCCCTGCACTGCTCACTTTTGGGGGACCCATGTCTGCCCTCTCTCCTTGATGTTTTTCTTGTCTTGGATTCCTAAGGTTTTGACTCTGCCAGCCACAGGCCATGATGACAGCTGCTGAGAAGACCTTAACTCAGCAGGTACCTTGGGGAGGTGCTCATACATAAAGAGGATGGGGGCTGAGGGGCGTGGAAAAGGATCCTGCAACTGGGGGCTAGGCAAGGCGACCTCTACTTTTCTTCATGGTCTTCTTGCCTACTATTTCCTAGAGCAAACAGATGAATGCTTTGGCTGTTTCTCCGTAAGCATTAAGTTTATAGCTCTCTAACTATAATTTTCAGTGAAATTAATATAATGCAATGCTAAAACATTTCCTCCATGAAAGTGAGGCAAAGATAAAAACTCAGGTGCATTTTTTTTTTTATAGGAATAACCCAAAAGCAAGAAGCCTTGGCTGGGGTGAAAGCCTTAGAGCCTGGCTTTTTCTCAATTTTTTCTATCTTTTTTTAACAGAGCCGTTAAGTGAAGAACCCTATGTACTTGGAAGGCAAGAAGCCACCTTACCCCAGTCACATGCATCCACAAGGCTACAGACCATCTAAAACATTGTCTTCATGTGAAAAGACCATAGAATATCCTCCCAGTAGTTCTTAGGAAAAGGGACTAGTGGAGGAAATTTTGTTTGTTCAGCATTGTCAGTTACTGTTTTCTACCTCAGGGCATGGTAAATAGTAGTCAATCATAGAGCTAGGAACTGAAAGCTACTAAAAGGGGTTGGCAGAGTGATAGTGAGATGGGTGGACAGATAAGCATCCCAGTGACAGGCATTATAGGACTCTCTAGACCTGGGCTTGCTCACACTTGAGCCTCCTGATGTGTCACGTGTGTGAGGAGCCCCAAAAGCAGCTTTCAAAATGCTCCTGGGGATGCTTCTAGTTAGTAAGGCTGGCCACAGTCCTGGCAGCCTAGAGCCTGATTCTCTAGGATGTTTAACGTTTAGCTACTTCCATGGATAGGCACCAGAAGGTTCTAGTGTTCTGCACAGCCAGGTAAACAGACAAAATAATACCTGATTAAGCTAAGAAGGCAGTAGTTAACTGTGTGAAAGTTGAAAGGCAGAACTCTGAAAAGTATATCATGAATACTCCAAGAAAGGAATTTTCGTAAATGTATCTAGCTACCACCTATGTATTAGCTTCATATTTAAAACACTTTAAATTTTTTAGTAATTTATGTTTATAATAAAAGAAAATGCCAAAAGAATGGAAAAGGTAACAAGGTCCCCACATATGTGACATCCTTATTCCACACCTTCAGTAAACACAGGTAGCAAGTGCTTTTTTCTTTTAGGAATATTATGTGGAACTAGTTTATCTACCTATCTATCTATCTATCTAATCTAATCTAATCTAATCTAATCTAATCTGATCTGATCCATCTAGGTACCAGGGATCCAACTCAGAAGAAGTAAATTTTGTTCTTTAGGTATTGGGGGAACCGGTATATCAAACAGACTAAATATGGCAGTCAGAAGAGTGGCTTTATTCTCTAATTCTCTGCAGTTCCCTTGGCACAGCTCCTCGACAGTCTCTTTGGCAGATTCTGAATCTTTTTCAAACCTGGCTGCATGTTAAAACACTCTTATTTGTGAGTGTATTTTAAAGGTTACTTTGATCTAAAGCAAAAATTCCTTCTTATGTCTCATTTACAACTGCTTCCCTTCACCGAGATTAGGCTGATCCTGGTTCAGAAACCTGCAGTGAATGGCGTCAGGTATTTTCTTCTTTCCTGCTCCTCTGGATCCTCTGAGGAACCCTTGCCCCTCTGCCACTGGGTGAGGACAAGCAAAATAAAAAGACAAGGCCTTGCCCAGTGGGTGTCCTGAAATCAGGTATTTATGACCTCTGGATGGCAGATATCTAAAGCTGTTTTTTTCTTCTGGGAGATGAAACTAGCCTCCAATGACTTTCCTTCAAGTTTACTTTCATAATTCCAAATATTTGCAAAATGATCTCGGTGGCATCAACCTGTTCCAGCAGACAGCATTTAGGCAATGTCTTCTTCAGATGACACAGTGTAGCTACCTTAGGAAATGACCCCCTGGCCCATAGAAAAGCATAGCATTTTGGCATTGCCGGACAGCTCAGCCCCACCACAGCCTCCTCTCTTTGCTGCATTGCAGCAGCTCATCATTCTAGACACTCTCTGGTCTTTAATCTAAACAGGCAAGAGGCATGCACCCCTTTCTGTGCCCTGTGTGTTGGGGAACACAGGCCAACCTCACAAATGCAATCTCTCACTGTACTATTTCAAGAGTAGCAAGGAGCAAATACTAAGTTTTTGCAGATCAGGGAGAATCAAGCTTGGGGGAGATGTTTCTCTCTCACTCATGAGGCACCCCCTCCCATTTTCTAACATTTTCTCTTTTCGTCTCATCTGATGTTCCATGCAGTCTGTCCCATGAGGAGGATTCTAACTCTCTGGTTTATGACACTTATTCAAGCTCTGTTCTCCCTTACTTTTTTCTTAAAAAAACGTATTTAGTATGGGGTCTAGAGGGTCTCACCACATAGATCTGAGTTATAGTGATCCTCCTATTTTCAATCCCCCAAGTGCTGGGATTACAGGTGTGCACCACCACATCTGGTCTCAGTTGCCATCTCAGGGACCCCTCAGGGCAGGGCTGGCACAGCATGCTGGCCAGATCAAAACACAGTCCCTGTGTCTGCCTAAGCAGGGGCTTTAATCTGCAAAACTATCAGCTGACCCCTCACTAACTTTTTGAACCTTTACTATTCTTCTAGATAGAGATGGAGAAGCCGGAATCACAGTCTGCGTTCCATTAAGTTTTAGCATGTCCTGAATGGTATCCTCTCTGTTCAGAACATGGGGGGACATGTCATGTACTGAGGTCAATGTTGAGACACTGTTCTGGGACCACAATGAAAAAGTTATTTAAGTACACACACACACACACACACACACACACACAGACACACACACTTCTAAATATTATATATCTCTCTGTGGGGCACTTTAATTTTTTAGACAAGGTTTTGTTATATATTTCAGGCTGGCTTTGAACTCAGTCATCTTCTTGCCTCTGTTTCCTTAATAATGGGACTATAGTAATGTACCACCAGGCCCAGGTAGTCCTTCTCTTAACTATGTATGAGATTTTTTTTTTTTTTTTGCTTCTATTTTTGGAACTTGTTTCTTCACTCAAGAACACACCTTAGACCGCTTGCTGTATTACATGTTTGGATCTATCTTCTGGTTGGTCTATAGCACTGCAGAGGTGCTTCAAGATTTCTGTTGCTCCAAACAACACTAAAATGAAAGTGAATAGTCTCAGCATACTTCTGGGAGCATATTTACAGAATCAATTTCTAGAAAGGAATCACTTTGTGTTCATAAGAAAGTTTTATATCTTGTCAAGTTGCCAGGCCTGGCGATGTGACAGACTATTTGCCTTGCTTGTGTAAGGTCCTTACTTTGGTCTCTAACAGCACACACACACACACACACACACACACACACAAATTCAAGTTTGCTACTTTTTTCTTAGTGTCCATTCTACCAGGATATAGAATGCCCATTTCTCCAACCCCACATCAATCAGGAAACCGGAAAAACATCAAAACATTTGTTGGTCAGATGGACAAAAGTCTGTGTACCTACAGTAATTTAATTTGTATTCAGTTGTGAGGTGAACAACATATTTTTCCATATGTTGACATGCCTTTTGCATTTTCTATTCTCAATTGCTTGTTCAGTTCCTTTGCTCAGTTTTATATTCGTGATTTTAATGCCAAATTTTAAATACCTTCTCAGATGTAAGGTACCTGCACCTTATTTTTATATGTGAAATGCAAACATTGATTCTAGGCCTTTGATATATTTGTTTAAGGTGTATCTAGTGTTTTTGTCTAAGGAAGTTTTAAAATTTAATGTAGTAAATTCATCAGATTTTCCTCTGTGGGATCTGAATTTTATGATGTCCTTAGAAAAGCTCCACAGTAGTAAAAATAGCAACCCATGTTTTTCTACTGTTCTTATGGCATCATTTTTAGTTAACGTTATGGAATATATTTCAGGTTAAAGTGTGAGTTTTTCATCTAAGTAATTTTTTTCACCTGATAGGTCTAACTTTTCTGTCTCTTCTTCACATCACCAGACAAGCTTATTTCTCTTTGTCCTAGTTATTTTTCTCAGGGCCAAGATTACATGCTCAACATTCAAAATTAAAGGAGGAAAGGTTTATTTTGGTTCACAGTATGTAGAGATTCCTGTCCATAACCAGCTGGCTCCAAGGCCAGGTGACCCGGAAGAGGGGCCCCACAGAGAGAAAGACAGCATGGCCAAGCTGAGCAGGTAGAAGGCTGAAAAGCAACTTCTGGGTCCTTACGTTCCATCCAAGCTACCTGCCTTTTGGGGGTACCGCCCCTAATCCCCAGGTCGGTACACCCTTAATTCTAGCATCACAACTTTTCAAGCATCACACATTTTAATCTAGCCATCTTTGAAATTCCCCATCTATGACTGTGTAAATTTTTGGGGGAAACTAGATACAACCCTTAACATTCATTAAACAGAGCTTTCTGCAAGGATAATGAAGGTAAATTAAGCTCTTTTTTGGTGTTGACAATTGGTCCCAGGGCCTTTCGCTAAACTGCACTTAAAATTTTTTAATTTTGAGACAGGGTCTTGATAGGTTACCTAGTCTGAGCTTGAACTTATGATCTTCTTAATGCAGATTCCCAAACTACTAGGATTATAAGTATGTGCCATTGCATCCTTATTTTATTATATATATATATATATATATATATATATATATATATATATATATATATTTTTTTTTTTTTTTTTTTTTTTTTTTTTTTTT
>PVJA010007283.1:0-61876 GCA_004027025.1 Myocastor coypus | reverse complement strand
GTGCCAGGATTTGAACCCTCATCCTTTGCTTGCCTCAGCAGGCACTTAGCTATCTTGTTGGCCCTCTTTGGCCTCTTGATTGTGTACACTGATAATATTGTATAATGTTGTCTCCATTGCACACCTTGGAGGTTCACACTACAATCTTGGTGGCACAAAGTACTTTCAAGACCTGCTTGCATTGGAGGAATGATCAACTCAGACTGGGCCAGATGCAACAAACACAGGAACTGCTGCAGTACTCAAACTCAGGGCCTTACACTTGCCAGGCAGGTGCCGTCAGATGTAGGCAAGTAGAGTGCATCGGCATGGTAGCAATTTTCATGGACCGTTAAGGTGGTGTACAGGGGGTCTGAGTGCAGGTTCATCAGGAGCCTGCAGCCCACCCCTGGCTTCCCTGGAGTTCCACCCGTGGGCCCAGGCAGCAGGACGCGCAAAGCCTCCAGCAGAGGGCGCTAGAGAGAGAGAGAGAGAGAGAGAGAGAGAGAGAGAGAGAGAGAGAAACTTCCTCCTTCCTTCCCTTCCTTGCTTTCTCTTTATTTTTTAGCTATACCAAAGGCCAATTTATTCTTTTTTTTTTTTTAATTTTATTTATTTTTTTCTTGTTTCAGAACCTTTGTTTGTTTATTCACTCATTTTTATGGCCGGCTCAGCCCGCCCCGAGGGCAGGGCTGGCGCAGCATGTAGTGCCGGGGATCGAACCGCAGTCCCTGAAGCTGCCCAAGCTTTCCCAAGCAAGCGCTTTAGACCACTGAGCCATCCCGCCGGGCCCAAGGCCAATTTATTCTAAGAGAGAAATTAGCCAGGAATTCATTTTATTAGCCAGTCGTGGTGGCCCAGCCTATAATCCCAGCACTCTGGAGGCTGAGGCAGGAAAAGCATGGTGAATTCAAGGCCCGTCTGGGCTACACAGTGAGACCATTTAATTTGCAAAACACACAACCCTGGAGTTGAGAGCTGTGGGGTGGAGACGACCTTGGCTAGCATGCAGCAGGAAGGTCAAGTTCAGGAGATTTCTGTTCTTTCTTGTATCTAACTTGCAAGCACAAAATGAATTAAGTGTTTTCTAAAATAAATGCTGGGGGGCCCGGTGGGATGGCTCAGTGGTCTAAAGCACCTGCTTGGGAAAGCTTGGGCAGCTTCAGGAACTGCAGTTCGATCCCCGGCACCACATGCTGCACCAGCCCTGCCCTCAGAGTGCAGGCTGAGCCAGCCATAAAAAAATAAGTGAATAAACAAAGGTTCTGCAACAATAAATAAATTAATTAATTAAAAATTAAAAAAAAATAAATAAAATAAAATAAATGTTGGTATCACTTTTTCCAGTTCTTATGCGTATTTCCCCATTGGGCTCATGTCCAAGGATGTCAACTCTAAAACCATGCTTAGAGTTTGTTCCCCAGATAGGTCTTATTTTGGGAAAGTATTGCTTTAAGTACACACATGGCATATAATATAATGAGCAATTCAATGCATACACACAGCATGCACGTGCCCACAGCTGTGTAGTGAACATTTCCATGTCCTTGAACGTTTTTGGTTAATCATTGATTAACATGCAATGATTGTACATCATTAGGAAGTGTATGTGAGGTCTCAATACATGTACGTAATATGCCCTGATAAAATAAGGATAATTAATATTTCCATCTGCTTAGCACTACTTTGGGTTTGTAGCTTTCTGAAGAGATTCTCAAAACAATTCTTAGAAGGTCTGTACCTCATCAGATGTGGCGGTGAACACCTGTAATTTCAGTACTCACGAGGCTGAGGCAAGAGGATTGCCAGGAGTTTGAGGCCACAGGTACTGCACCTACCTGGAAAATGAAAGGTCTTGAGTTCAACTCCTGGTAACAACAACAATGATGACAAAATAAAAGGATGAATAAATATAAATCACTTTGAAAAAGGCAAGAAGAGGCACTAATCCAATCCCCTGCAGGAGAAGTCCCTGTTCTATATTCAGGTCCACTTGCTACATGACTTGCTTCTCTGGTTGTTTCTCTTTTTTTTTTTTTTTGGTATCAGAGATTGAACTCAGGACCTTGTGCTGGCCAGGCAAACACCTATTCTACTGAGCTATCCCCCCCATTTTAATTCTGATTTAACCAATTTTACCTGTGCATTTATGCTCATAATCTTATTGGCTGACCTTGGGGCCCGGCGGGATGGCTCAGTGGTCTAAAGCGCCTGCTTGGGAAAGCTTGGGCAGCTTCAGGGACCACGGTTCGATCCCCGGCACCACATGCTACGCCAGCCCTGCCCTTGGGGTGGGCTGAGCCGGCCATAAAAATGAGTGAATAAACAAACAAAGGTTCTTATTGGCTGACCATAATTTTGTCCCACCTCATGCCAAGAGAGGGACAGAAGAGAACCCAGGTGGGTTGCCAAGGACGCTGCCTTTGCTAGGGATTTTTATAAAGCAAATCCATGCGGATGAGGCAGGTCAAAGGTGGGCATGAGGTGGGACAAAATACAACTTGCCCTTAACCTCTGCTGTTCCTAAAATTCATTCTTTGATTTTAGATAACACAAACTTGTCCCAGGTATCTAGCAGGTTGGTTTCTTTCCCCTATATCACCAGCAAGACTTTGACAAGGATGGACCAGCAGGCCTAAGAGCAGGAATCTCATATATCTTTTTTTTTTCCTTGTTTTTTTTTTTTTTTTTTTAATATTATGGCTGGCTCAGCCTGCCCTGGGGGTGGGGCTACCACAGCATATGGTGCTTGGGATTGAACTGCAGTCCCTGTGGTTGCCTAAGCTTGCCTAAGCAGGTGCTTTAGATCACTGAGCCATCTTGCCAGCCCAAACCATATTATTATTATTATTATTAATTTTTTGGGGGGCAGAGCTGGGGATTGAACTCAGGCCCTTGTGCTTGCCAGGCAAGTGCTTATTCTACTGAGCTATCTCCCCAGCCCCCCCCTCCCCTTTTTGAGATAGGATCTTGCCATGTAGTCCAGGCTTGCCTGGAACTTGTGGCAATCCTCCTGCCCCAGGGTTCCCAGTGCTGAGATCTCAGGCATGTGTCACCACACCCAGCTGGCTTACCACATGGTCTTTTTCTTTCTTCCTCCTAATGGTTACAGGCCCTTAGGTCTCTGCACACTCACATTCCGCAGGGTGGCTGTGGCAGTAGTTGCAGCATTCGAGTGACTGGAGTAGGGGCCAGGGCTCATCTTTTGCAGCCCCAGGACCCTGAGGCAGGAGTGAGCATCACACTGACAACGCACCCATTCCTGAACCGCCACAATGTGGCTTGTCTGGCCAGGGCACATGGACAGGCTTGCGCAAGCTGCTATCAGCAGTGGTGTCTGTCCCAGGGCCATTCATCTGACTACGATCTTCTGTGAGTGCTCCTCAGCCACGTCACTCAAAGCACTCTAGAGACTGTGGGAGGAGAGGCCCCTTGTCACCTGTGTTGCTGGCTGCTCCCCTGGGACTCCCGTAGGTGGCCTCACGCATTCTGATGGGCACATAGCTGAGGCTTTGGGGGTTTGTTTCTGGAGTTTGTTGTGTGGTACTAAAGATAGAACCCAGGGCCTTTGCACTGATCTACACCCCCAGACCTTTTAAAACATTTTGGGAGACAGGGCCCCCTACTAGATTGCTAAATTGTCCAATCTAGGCTCAAAGTCTTGCACCTCCTGCCTCTGCACGCCAGTGGTGGGATCACAGGTGTACCCCAGCACTCCTAGCTGAGGCTTCAGCCTTTCAATGTTGCTGCCGCCCCCACTGGTAGGACCTTGGAGGAGCATAGCTCTGGCAGGCTGCCCTATCCCTCCTCCGCCACAGCCAACTGGCACCCAAGACTGCCCATGTCTGAGTTTCCTGAGCTTGCAGCCCCCAGTGAGACCTGGGGGTCTCCCAGTGCCCCCAGCTGTGTCCCTAGAACCCGTAGCACCTCCACACCAGGACCCAAGGCCTGGTACCTGTCCTTCCTCATCTAGGGACTGCATCCGCTGCCTGGGCCACTCCCTTCACTCACCCTCTACGTGGCATGTGTCCCGTGTCTCAGCCCACATGTGACTGTCACCTGGCAATGGCCAGGCGTAATAAAATGACTCCTGAGCCAGTGGTGTGGTCCACAGTGTGGCCACATAAACCACAGGCTGGGAACACGGAGCAGTGCTGAGTGATGCCGACATGTGTGTGACCCTGGATTCTATTGCAGTCACAAAGAAAAAAAAACAAGAACAAGAAAGGGCCAGTCCCAATGGAGGCCCCCGAGCAGCCAGCCTCCCACACCCAAGACATGGACTCTTGTATCCTGGTCCCCAGTAGCAGCAGCAGCAGCAGCAGCAGCAGCAGCAGCAGCTCCCCTTTCCCAGAGTCAGCTATAAAATGGTAAGCACAAACCTGGTGCGGTGATGCAACCTGTAATCCCAGCCTTCAGGAAGCTGAGGCAGGAAGATCACCTCTTGGTCAAGGCCGGCCTAAGCTACACAGTGTGTTCTACACAGCGCAGTCCACACCACATAGGAAGATCTGGAGTCCAAAATCTGAAACAAACAACAACAACAAAAAGTTAATCACACACAGGAACATGGCTCAATAATAATAGTTATGGGGAGGCTAGAGAAATACTCCTTCCTGCACCGTCTCCACGAAAATCCTGTCTCCCTCTGTAACACATGGGCGCACATGCACCACACCCACATGAATACCTGCTGTCCTGCACTTCTGGTACATTATTGTAGGCTGCCTCGGTGTACACACATAGGTGAGTGTGTGAGTGTGTGTCCTTGTCTGTTTTCTTTACTTGAACACAGACTACTGCCCTCTTCATAGTGTCCATTCTGAATTCCCCCCAGGGGACAAGGAGGACCTTCTGTCCATCTGTTGGAGTTGTCTGCCCAGTTGGCTCTCCTGATGTCCAGGGCTTCCCAACATGCTGCTCCTGCAGTGGAAGTGGCCCAGCTGTGCCGTTTTGCACAATTAGGACCCTAGAGAGACAAACTGTAGTTGGAAACAGCTGGCTTGCAGGTGTGAGCTTTGGTCAGCTTGACCAATGTGGCCAAGTCTCCTGCCCAGGCCTTGTGCAATGAACCCCAATGTGGTGAGACGCCCTGGGAGCTGCCAGCCTCACACAGGGCATAGCCACCCACTCAGGTCTAGGGTGACACTGGAGGTTCCTGCAGCTCTCTCGCATCTGCTCAGACTCCTGTGTGGCTCCCCTCCTTCCTTCCTGGCCCACCTCATTCTGGAAGCTATAGATCACTACTCAGCTGAGGTCTTGGGCAGGGGTGGCAGGGGGCTTATGGCTGCCTCCCTAACGTGCTCAGGAGCCCCTATCTCTTCAGCACTCACCCTCAGCCCTGTGCAGAGAAAAGTAACCCAGGCCTGGCCCACCTAACTCTGCCCAGAGCCCTGCCCTGCCCCACCCCATCAGCGGTGAGGGCTCTGCCCAACCCACACTCTCCCTGCAACCCTCAGCCAAGCTCTTGCTCTTCGACGATGGGCTGCTGGCTACAGCTAGAGCTGGTCCCTCATCTCTGTGGGCACCCCTCACCCTGAACATTTTACTTCAAGGGCTCACCGCATCTTGTACAAGGGAGTACAATGGCCCTGGGGCCTGGCTGCTGCGTCTTGGTTCCACCCCCACACTGGAGTTACTGTTATCCCTCAGGGCACCATGGCCCAGTGCTGCTCCCCTCCTTCCTAAATCTTGGGAAAATCTGAGCTGGTGGCCTGGAGAGAGTGGCAGGGACCATCCACCCTGAGGACCCGGCTGCCAGCTGGAGGTGCCTAAGTGTCTCCCCCACAGACTGGAAGCCTCCTCTGGTCCTGGTCCTGGTCCTGGTCCTGGGCTCTCCTCCTGCACTTGTCCAGGGGGAAATGGCACTGTGCCTCCATCAGCGGCCAGTGAGAAACTGGGGCAGGTGCCCAGGAGGATCACATAGCCCCCAGACCCTGAGCCAGACCCTGGGTGCTGAGGGCTCTGCAGAGAGCTCCTCCAGCTGCAGGACAAGGGCATTGTCAGGCACCCTTCCCACCCCAGGGACTCAGCCCTGCTCCAGCAGCATATGTTGGCACCAAGCCCCTCTGTTCACATGTAGCTTCCAGCAACACTTATGGAAATACACAGGGCCTGTGTGGAGCCGCAATGGTTGGGAGTCCACACACTACCTCCCTGCCCTCCACCCCAAATCTGAAGTGAAGAGGACTGAGGGAAAACCCAAAGGGTCATGACCCCCATTTTTTTTTTTTTTTTTTTTGAGACAAAGCCTTGCTATGTACCCCAGGTGGGACTTGAACTCACAGCAACCCTCTCGCTTTAGCCTGAGTGCTGGGATCATAAGTGTATGCCACCACACCAAGCCTGATCCCTTAGAGATGAGGAAACTGTTAGCTGTTTCCCCAATCAGTGCTCAACTCACTGGGGGTGTCCTCTGGGACCACAGGAGGTGCTGGGGAGTAGGGTAGGCTGAGAGTAGGGTTCGCCCAATCCCCTAAAACATCCCCATCTCACCTCAAGTTTGCAACTCCCAAAAGAAAACACAGCCATTTTTGAAAACAGCTCTTTATATCACACTATAAAAACCTAGACCTTACATATAAAAGCAGTATAATAAAAAATATAGCATTACACAAAGCAACTCCTACAAATGTACACAACCCTTGGTGGGCCCCTCAGGCTGGCTACAGCAGCTCCCAGCCACTTTCCCTTTTTGTGGTACACATGGTAGAGCCAGGGCCAGTGTGTGGATCCCACTCTGCTATACCGGCAGCACCTTGTCCTTGACATCCTGAGGTCCCTCTGTGAGGCAAGCAGCTGGGACTGCAGAAGTGCACTGCCACAGCTGGCATAGCTCTAGGTTCCTAAGGTAGTACCTGGCAAAGAGGGTGCATTCCAAAGAGCTGGCACTGAACCCCAGCTCTGCACCACAGAGTCATAGTGCAGCCGGCCAGCCCAGACATAGGTGCTTTCAGCCCTCTTGGGGGCAGTGCTCTCAGGGTGGCACAGATTAGCTTTCCTGGGGTAGAATTGGGGCCCAGAGGGCAGAAAATGGGTGATGGAAGATGTCCACATCCTGATACCTTGGGCTGTGACCACTCAGTGACACGCAAGGGCCCTTGCTGCTGTGGAAGGGACAGAAATGGAGGACACATGGGGCCCAGCATGGAGGGGCAGGCTACAGATGCGCCGTGGAAGGATGCAATCAGAGTGGAAGGGCCCAGGGGCAAGAAACACAGTGGCTCCAAGCATCAGAAGAGGCGGGGCAGCCTCCGCATGGGCCAGGTAGACCTGTAAGGGCCAGCACAGTGGACACCAGGGCCTCCTGGGACCCTCTCAGGAAACCTGGGAAAGGGCAGGAAAGTCCAGGCCTGAGCTCTGCTCTACCCCCAGCTCACCATGGGACTCCCACACCTGTTCCACCAGTAGAGGCCCCAGACCTGTCTGCAATCCGAGCTGCTGAGCCAAGCCCAGCCCAGGTCCTAGAGAGGCAGAAGGGACACCAAACCCCCTCCTAGAAGGATCCCCAGTAGCCTAGAAGGCAGGGGTGGCCCAGGGTCCCTGGTCACCCTCTGCACCCCTGCTCCCCCACTTATGTGCACCAACAACAGTCAGCCCTGGTTTCCAGCCAACTCCTCAGCTGCCCACCTTGGGCACCCTATTCCACCACCACACACAGCCTCTGCCAGGCTCTGCAGCATAGGGCCTGTTCCAGAGTCAGCTAGGGAACAGCAGCAGCAGCAGCAGCAGCAGCAGCAGCAGTAGCAGAAGAGTAGGCCTGTGAGGGCTCCAGGAGCCTGTGCTGGTCTGGGAAGCATCCACGTGGGGTGGGCAGCCTGCTCGCTGGAAGCTCACAGCAGGCCAGACTCAAGAAAGAGCTACCCGAGTTTTATAAGTGAAAACAGGGGCCTGGAGGGCTCCTGTGTGCCTGTGTCAATGTCCAGGATGTTCCGGATGCTCTTGGCGTCATTGTTCGATAGGTTGCCCTTGATGGCCAGGATGGCGCTCAGGTGACCTTTGCTGGAAAGGAGAAGATTATCTGTCATTCCTGCTGGTCTCAGCACCCTCAAACAACCTGCCAGCTGCCCAGACTCCAGGGTTCCAGGGCCAAACCCTCTGCCCCTCGGAGCCTCATTCATCTTTCCCCACCTTGCTAGGTGCTGCCTCACCACCTTCTCATCCTCCAGTTCTCAGCTGGTGTGACTTTGCCCCACAGCCTTCCCCTCTGCATCAAGTGCCTCCATCCAACTCTGCAAAGGCAACCACCTGGCTCTCTGTGGGTCACTGCTATTGGCCTTGGACAAGCTATAAGCTATGTGAGGGGCACAGGACCTGGCCTACATGGTTCTTCATTGCCTCCCAGTGCCTGTTGCAGAGCCTGGAACCCAGAACATGTAAATATGGATGGGTGGGGAGATGGATGGATGGATGGAGGGATGGATGGATGGATGGATGGATGGATGGGAGAATGGTTGGATGGATGGACAGATGATGGATGGAGAGATGGGAAAATGGACAGATGGATGGAGAGATAGGAGAATGGATTGATGAATGGATGGAGATGGGCTGATGGATGGATGGATAAGTGGAGAAGGGGATGGATGGAGAGATGGGTAGCTAGATGAATGAGGAAATGGATAGGTGATGGATGGTTAAGTGGTTCAGTAGGTGAGCAGATAGATGGATAGACAGACGGACAGGTAGAGAGGTAGGTAGCTCAGTGGTGGGGAAGATGGGTACTTGTATGGAATGATGGAGACCACTATAAAGTAGTTCTAAGCAGGACTTAAAATTAACCAATTGATTTCCATGTTTACTTGTGAGTCTGTCCAAGGCCTGGGCCCCTTGTCTAGGGGTGGGCAACAGATTCATAGTACGTGAACCTCTGTGAGGCTGTGATACCTCAAAGAACAAGACAAGGTCACAGCTCAGAATGTTTGGCTCCAGTGTCAATTAACTAAAAGGAGGCTGCTGCTCAAGCTCCCACTCCTACTCTAAATGTCAACCTAGAGATAATTTAGTTTTGTTTTTTTTTAATGGCTGGCTCAGTCTGCCCTAAGGGCAGGGCTGGTGCAGCATGTGGTGCCAGGGATAGAACCGAGGTCCCTGCAGCCGCCTGCAGGCACTTTAGACCACTGAGCTATCCTGCTGGGCCTGATAATTTAGTTTTCCTGATTCACATGATTTTTTTCTTTTCTTTTTTAGAGAAGGGTCTCCAGAGTGTTCAGGGTCTCACTAGATCAGACATGTAGTGATCCACCTGCTTACAGCCTCCCAAGAGCTGGGACTACAGACCTGCATCACCACACCCAGTCTCAATTGCCATCTCAGTGCACCCCAAGGGCAGGTCCAGGGATCCAACCCGGAGCCCCTGCACCTGCTTGTAGGCACTTTAATCCGCTAAGCTATTTGGCTGGCCCTTGATTCATATAATTTACTACTTGGGAAAATATTTCTCAAGGTCCTGCTCAGATTCAGATTCCTTCCCTAGAAACCCCCACCACCACCACCTCTGCTTGAAAACCAAATAAGTAAGGTTTATGCTCAGAGAAGTTCTTTGTCTCAGCCCCAGAGAACTTTAAGTTCTGTTAGGTGACTTTGTTCTTTCTGGGAGCCCTAAAATCACCATCTGCCTCTGTTATTCAAGCCTGTACCACTCGTTTGGGAGATTGCAGGCCTGACCAGTCTGGTGATATCTGGGTAGACAGATGAACAAATGGACTGATGGATAGCTCGTCAGGGGTGGACTGGGGTAAGATCAGCCCCAGTCAAGGCCCATTCAGACTTTCCCTGTCCTGTCAAGAGGATGAAGCTCTGAGAACAAACAGCCCTGGCCCACCTGACCTTTGGATGGCCAGGGCTAAGTCTCTATCCCCAAACTGGGACACACAGGTCAGGTCCAAGTGTCCAAGGACCTCTATACTGGGGAGACCCAAGGGTCTCCGTCAGTTTCCTCTCTGAGTGGCAGCAACATGTGAGGCTGAGCACATGGCCTGGGGACCCACATGGTATGGCTCTGTCAGCTTATTCTGCTGCTAACTCACTGTGCTGCCCTGGACACATCCCTTCTGCTCACCCAGCCTCAGCTGTGGGATAGGGACAGCCAGTGGCAGCCCGGTGGCTCGGACCAATGAGTTAACACAACTGAATCCTGGTGACAGAGCATCAGCAGAGCTGTGCATCTGAGGGGCTAACACCCTGGGGACCCGGCTGGGCCACCCAGATGCTCTGGTCCCAGGCCCCTTGTTTCACCTGAAGTCTGGGTATGAGGTGGCATATGTGGCAACTTCCATCTTGATGGCACTGGGGTCTTGCAGGCGGATGATCTCGGCAAGTGTAGGGAGGGCAGGGTGCAGCCAGCTCGCAGGGGAGCCCTGAAGACACAGGTCAGGCTATGGAGGCTGTGCTGCCCCATGGGCCTTTGGCATCAGGGAAGTGATCACTCAGGCTTGGAGACCCTGAGGGGCTGCAGGGTTCCTGAGGGGTGGGCAAAGCTCACATTCTGTGTGCAGAAAAGCCTGATGGCATCAGCGTTGGCCAAGATGTCCCTCGCCAGCTGCTGCTGCTGCTCTGCTGTCTTGAGGGTCGGGGGGCGCTTGCTGAGGCAGATGATATACTCCTTCACCAGGTGCAGGTGCACGGCCTCCATGAGCTCCTGCTGGGCAGTGCCAGGGTGGCATGAGCCAACTGATGATGGGAGCCCACCCCTCCCCAGAGTCCTCAAAGCTGGGAATCCAGGGAGGGCTGGAGCACAGCCCAGGGGTGCACACGTGCTCCAGGGTATGTGTGGGGTGAGGGCACACACACTCATCAGCTGGCAGGGGTGGTCTGGGCAGTCCCAGCCCCAGCTCCAGCCCCAGCTCAGGGGCTCCGCACCTTCCGGAAGCAGTCCTGAAGCTGCCAGAACTCTGGCAGCCGCCTGCCCACAGTGGTGAGGATTTCCTCCAGGGTCTCAGCAGGAGCCGTCCAGCGAGTCTTTGGGAACTTCTTGAACAGAGGCTAGGACGGGAGAGATGCAGGATGTCTAGTCACACCCTGGAAAGGAAGGGCTCCAGGCCTGGTCACCCTCAGCTGACACACAGCCTAAGATGGGGCTGGGGACTGGGCTCCTGGGGAACCCGGACAGAAGGCAGGTCATGTTCCCCCTGGACGGGAAGTAGAGGCAGTCTGCACACTCTCCTCCAAGGTCAGCCGGCTGCCATGCAGGAGCCAGGCCTGCCTGTCTGCTGGCCCTGAGGCCCTTCCCACTACCTCCTCTTAAATAAATAAATTCCTGTATAAACAAGGCCTTCTGCCGGACTGGACCTTCAAGACCTGCCAAGTCACTGAGAATCACTGCCCTGGGCTTCGCTACCTACCAGCTGGCCCTGGTCTCCCAGGGACATGGGGCAGTAAACCCTCCTCAGCCTTTTGAAGGACCCTCAGTTCCCCCTTTGTAGACTTCTTGGCCCCTAAGATACATGATAGTGGTTACTGAAACCCCTGAGCCCAGGAGCTGGACTGTGGCACCATCATGGAGCTAGGGCAGGCACGAGGGTCTGGGGCAGCAGTGTAGGGGATGGACAAGGTTTCTCCAGGCTTCCTGAGCCTCCTGTGCCCTCCCTGCCACACTAGGCTCAGAGTGGTTGCCAGGGAGAAAGCTCTGTTACCTTCAGGTCTATAAACAGGCTCTGGAGCAGGGTGTCAAAGCCATGGTTCCTGAGTTCATTTAGGGGTTCCAGCAGGTGTCTCCGGGGATCCTGCACGATTGGCCAGTTCTGCTCCATGGACATCCTGGATGGTGGACACTCAGAGGTCACAGGCTGCCCAGCCTGTAGCACCATACCCAGGGAGTCCCAGTGGATCTTCCAAAACTGCTTCTTCACCCTAGAGCCCCATCCCTGCAGACTCCAGTCAAAGTCCTTCCGCCCATGCCCTGTTCCAGCATGCACCTGCACCCCCCTCTCCGATGGCAAGCCATTCCCCCCATCACCCCACCCCACTCTGCCATCTGTTTTGCATGATCCCCGAGTTCTGTGTGGTGCTCCCACTTGCTGGTCAGTCATTCTCAGGACACACTCGTGGCAGCTGCAGCACCCAGTGCTTTCTATGGCCTCAGCCCCCCTAACTTGGGACACAACACTTTCTGTAGCTGCTCCTCTCTCCCTCTACCTGCCTCTTGCTGGCAAATCTCCCTAGCAGACCCTCACCGGAAGGAGAGGCAGTTGTTGATGTTGGCAATGACATTGGCCCTGTAATTTCTCAGCTGTTTGCCTCTTTCCAGAAATTCATCAAAGGTGTGCTGGTAGCTGGCGAAACAGGAAGGGGCTCCTGTGAGGGCCAGCAGCCACTGAGATCACAGCTGTCTCCCAGGCACTGCCCTCCTAGGGTTAGTACAGTCCTCCCTTGCTGTCCATGGCTGCCCCTTCCCATGCACCTGGGTGAGCACAGAGTGCTGTGCTTGGTCCTCAGCAGAGGGGACTCACTAGATTTGCTCTGGGATAGAGACTGGGAGCCCAGTGGGAAGGCATGGCAGGGTCTCCCAGGGTGTCCTCTTTGACATTAAAGCCTGCTCTGCTGGGGACTTGGTGGATGCAGGTGGGGACAGGAAGCATCTACACTGATTCCGGCAGTTCCAGGTGCCCAAGGGTGGGTCCAGGCACAGGATGTTGGTACCAAACATCAGGGGGCAGAAGCAGGGTTGACCTAGCTCAGGCTCCAGGGAGGCAGGAGGGCCACAGCCCTGACAAGTGGCCCCAGGGACCTGGGCAGACCCACCTCCGAAGGAACGCGGCCAACTCCACCAGCAGCACTTGCTTGATCTGCTGCCCCAGGTCGGGGGTGATATTTTCAGCCTTAGCCTGGCCCTGTGAGACAATCTGCAGGGGTAGAATGGGTGAAATGGGTGAGTAGGGCTGGCCAGGGGCACAGGGGGTGGGGCATGCACATGGACATGGGAGTGGGTGGGCGTGCACCCCAGCTGCATGCTGGTGTCCTGTGTGTGTGTGTGTGTGTGTGTGTGTGTGTGTGTGTGTGTGTATGTGTATGCACACATGCAGCCCGAAATACCTGGATGATGTCGATGGCTAGCTCGCTGTGGCAGCAGCCATCCAACTCCTGTGGAGCCACATCCTGGGCCCAGCGCTGCGACTCCAGCTCCAAGGCACGGGCCATCAGCCCTTTCACGTTGGCCTGGGTGTGGGTGTCAGTGTGGGGCCAGTGGTCAGTGCTCTGCTCACCCAGAAGCCCCATCACCATCTCTTCACCTGTCTGTCCCCACATCCTTCCCACCCTCTGCTTCTCCTGGCCCACAACTCACCGCCTCGTTGAACAGGAACGTGGCCTCCAGTGGCTGGATCTGCTTGGGGGTCAGTAGGCTCCCAAGGCTGACAGCCTGCAGCGCTGCTGCCAGCTTGGGACTTTTGAGGATGTCACTGTGGCAGAGCAAGAGTGGCATGAGGAAAATGTACCCAAGGTGACAGGTCCTCAGTGGGGACCACTCTCTCCCTAGCTCGGTATCAAACTATGTGTCAACTGTCTGCTCAGTGGGGTTAGGGTTCAGGCTCCAAATCCTAGAATTTTTATGTGTTTTCTTACTGCCTGACCCCCCCACCCCCACTCTAAAAAAGGAAGTCAAAGCCAGGGTAGTAGTATACTCAGGAGACTGAGGCAGGAGGATGGGGGCCTGCCTGGGTTACCTAGGTGGCTCTAGACTGGCATAAGGGCACAATGGGGTCCAGCTCAAAAATCAACTGAGGAGCTGGGTGTGGTGGCACACACCTGTAATCCCAGTACTTGGGAGGCTGAGGCAGGAGGATCAGTGCAAGTTCGAGACCAGCCTGGGCCACAAAAGTGAGCTCAAGGCCAGCCTGAACTGCACAGTGAGACCGTCTCCAAAAGACAAAAAAAAAAAAAAAAAAAAAAAAAAATCAGTTGAAGGCTGGGGAGATAGCTCAGTAGAATAAGCACTTGCCTGGCAAGCACAAGAGCCTGAGTTTAATCCCCTGTCCTGAAAAAAAAAAAAAAAAAAATTGATAAAGGAACAATAAAAGAGCCCCATGCTTAAGCATGGAGGCTGCCTCTGCCCCTGCAGGGCCATCACCACCATCACCTCAGTCCCCCTCCCCCGCAGGCCAGCAAGGTGTTCAGATCTGCCCTGTCCCAGAGCCACCCCTGCCATTCCCAATAGCAGAGGGGGCCGGTGGGCACAGGAAGGGCAGCTGCCTGACTGCTTGGCAGAGGCTTCTCAGCCCACTCTCTTGGCTCCACTGCAGGGTCCCAGGGTCCCTGGGGAGTCCTAGCACTTCCGAAGGGGCCTTTGTCCACCTAGAGGTTTAAGAATGACCCCCTCCATGTCTCCACCCAGGCTGGATGCAGCTGCGTCCTCTGCTCCCCACACTTGTGGCTACAGCAGCCTGGTACAATGCCTGCCTGGATTCCACACCCAGGCTGGACTCGGTTTTCTGCTTTGTTCACCCCTGGGTGCTGGGCTCAGAGACGCCAGGCTATTGGAACAGGAAGATCGACAGGCAGAGGTCCAAGTGCCTACTGCTTCCTGGTGAGTCAGGACTGGCCAGCAGCACTGGTCCAGGGCTGCATTCTCTTCCTGTGCCAGGTGTCCTGTGCCCTACTGGCTTCTCACCCACCACACTACTTAGCCTTGGCCTCCTGTTAGGGGCTGCCCCATTGACACCAGCAGCCCCCCAGGACTTTCAGCCTGGCTTATACTGCCTCTGTCCCCCTGCACCTCCCTCCTCCTGAAGGCCTGAAGCCCCTCAATAAGAACCCTTGGCCTCTGGCACCCCATGCTGCAGTGCCAGTCTCCCCGCTACAGCTTGGGTGAGTGATGGTACCAGCTGCCTTCCTCTAGTACTGCACAGAGATCCTCACTGGAGAGAACCCACTTTGGGCTCCCAGGGTGACAGGCACACAAGACTCATACTAACAAGACACTCGGGCCCACTGCATTCCTGCTGGCCTTCCTGCCTGGCTTGCCAGGTCAACCCCAACATGCATGCAGGATGGCTCAACCTTTGCCCTCTGCCTGCCTTCTGCCCCACCTGCCTCCACTCCTACCTGACTCTCCATCCTCAGTACATGGACCCTGGCTCTTATTCAGCCTGGCCTGGTCACCTCCCGGGACCCCTAGCATGGCCTCCCCAAGCCCAGGAACCTCTGCATAGCTGCTCACTTACCTGCTCCTTTTGGGACCTCATGAATGAAACCAGTGTTTGTGCCTAGTTTCCCCCACTGCAGCATGTGTCTGGGGTCCAGGAAGCACAAAGGAGACTCTGACCCTCACCCTATGGTCCAGGCTCAGCCCCTTCCTTGTTCTGTTTTGTTCTCCTTTGGAACAACTGAGCATTTAGTTTTGGCTGGCTGCGAACCCTAGGTGATCTTCCTGCCTCAGCTTCCCTCCCTGGGGCCAGGCCTCAACCCCTTTTTGTCCTAGTCCGCACCTGTATCATCAGCCCGGTGACCCCTGTAGCCCACAGCCCACTGCCCACCAGCTCACTTTGGGTAGAGGTTCTGCACCCAGAGCAGCAGCAGGTAAGTGTCACGCTCGCACAGCTCAAACTGCACCAGGGCTGCCACATGTGTAGCGAAGTGCTCGTGGTAGCTGCGTGCATAGGTGGCCACAACATCAAACTCAGCTGGGAATAGCGGCTGCAGCCGCTCCACCACAGCCTCCAGGTCCTCCTTCATGGTGCAGCCCATGTGTAAGAAGGCATCCTCCACCTCTGAGCGCCCCTCGGTATGAGTAGCTGGCCGCGCCTCCATGCGCTCTGAGGCCACCACTGCCACGCTGTGCCGCCACTGCTGCAGCCAGTGTCGAGGTCGTGTGGTCACCAGTGTTGCCACCCCAGGCCCGGCCTCCACTGCCCGCTGGTCCTCGCGCTCCTGCTCGGCCACCACAGTTAGGGCCTGCTGCAGCCGCTCAGGTGCAGCCTCCAGGGGTCGGCGCAGCACTCCCAGCACCTGGCTGTGCAGCAATGTGTACAGTGCTTCTACCTTGCTCTGCCGCCACACCAGCTCCTCTGCATCCAGGCTGTGTGCAGAGGCCAAGGCTGCCAGCTCCCGCTCCAGCACCAGCAAGTGTCCTGCTGCCTCCAGCTGTCCGCCCTCCAGCGCTGCCTTGAGCTCCTCCACTGCACCAGAAACCCTTGTGAGGTGGCACCCAGGGCAGGGGGAGGCAGGGATCTCACCAGGTGAGGTTCTGTACCCCCCAGGGTGAGTCCTTGCCCTGCTCAGACTGGTACCTCTGGATGGCAGCCCCAGCACCTGCCTACCTGTGGGTGCTGGGCTGTCCAGCCCTCGTCCAGGCTCCGGCTGTGCTGAGCTGGGGGAACTACTCTTCTTCTTCTTCTTCTTCTTTACTTTGAACATGTTTAACATGTTAGCTAGTGCGCTTGGCTTCTTCTTCTTGTTCTTCACAGCCTCTGCCCTGTCACATTCCAGAACAACCCTAGTCTCCAGGGGTGGTGTCAGGTCCTCAGAGGAGGCCTCGGACATAGAGGCCTCTGAGTCCACCTCAGATGTGGAGGACAAACTCTGGGTGAGCCCAAGGAAGTCTAGGGTCCCTGGCACAGGATGCTGGCCCAGGAGGTCTTGAAACATCATCATCTTCAGCACCACCCTGGTTCAAGTCTGTAGGCTGCTGATGGGAAAGAAGTGGTCAGTGGTGACAGGGGAACCAGCCCCAGCCTAGGTACACAGTCAATGACCTGAAGTATGACCTGTGTGACCCCCACTCCCCTGCCCAGGTCCTGGTCCCCTTCTGGAAAAAGCGCATCTCAGAAGAGAGAATTGGTGGGAGGGACAGGAACCACTCAGGGTCCTGGGAGGGGACAGGGCTGCTATGACTTATTTTGTCTTTTTGAAACAGGGTCTCCACATGCAATTTAGGCTGGCCTGGAACTCATTATGTAGCCTAGCCTGGCCTCCAACTTACAGGCTCCTGCCACAGCCTCCCTGGGTACGAGGATTATAGGTGTGCCTCATCCTACTTCAACTTATTGTTCATTTAGACAAAGCAAGAACAGAGGTCCACAAAGGACAGGATTACACCAGCTGCAAAAACACCAGAAAGGTAGAAAATTCTCCTCTAGCTGTGGAATCTCAGAAAGAGGCCATGAAGGGATCTATAGGGGCTAAGAGCTCATATCTACAGAAGCCAGGTCCTGGCAGTGTGGGACCAGACCTCAGTGACATGTCACACATCCCCAGCAGCAAGGGTCTCAGTGAGGGGGCTGAGCTGGAGGCCCAGGGCTGCCAGAGGCCAGGCTCACTAGCTCGGGGCCCCCAGGTCTGCTTCAGAATTGGGTGACATCATGACTACAAAAGTCTCCATTCCCATGCCCTTCCAAGTACCCATCCCTTTTCTTCCTCTCCCATCCAGTGGGGTTACTTAGGTTCACAATATCCCCATGGTCAACAGCTGGGGCCTGGAAGCCAGGTCACCTGGCCCTGGGCCTGGCTTTTCCTGCCTCTGCATCCCCTTGGCCAGAAAGCAGCCTGGAGAACGCAGCCTCCTCCCATCCCCCACTGCCAGAGTGCAGCCGGGCCCACCAGGGGGGAGAGGGACTTGCGTGACTGGAACCATAGTGCCACCCACTTCCTGTCTAGAGCAAACACAGCCAAGCCGTTGGGTGACTCTGAGGGACCTTTTCAGATCCCTGCAAGGCAGACACAATGAGTCACATTGGAGGAAAACCAGGGCTAAGGACAGGGTGCTTCCTGAGCACAGTGGGCTTGGGGGCTCAGACTGGTCCTCTCCTCACTGTGTCCTCCAGCTCCGCCAGCCAGCTTCCTGTCCCATTTCCAGGGCGCAGTCTCTTACCCTGAGGTTTGGCTGGAGCTCCAGGTGGCTGGAATGCCTGAGTTCCTCCTAGCCAGTCCCTGCTCCTCTTGTCAGGTGCCCAGGAGATGGTCCTGACCCTTCAACTGCCCACCTGGTGCTGGATGGGCCAGAGTGCCAGACCAGGACAAGCAGGGGTACCCTAGTGAGCCCAAGCCGTTTTCAGGTTTGTGGCCCCAGCACTTCTGCCCCTCCTAGGCCCTCCCTGTGCATGCCAAGCCCCACAGAAGCTGGTTTGGTGTGTGGGGCCACTTGGCTCCGCCTCAGGTGCCCATGCCCACCTCACTCTCACTGCCCCTGCCTCCCAGGCCCCAGCACTGAGGCCCTTGCCACTCTGCAACTCAAAGCTGCTGCCTGCTTCCCAGCTCTATCAATATCAGCTGGCACAGTAGATGTGCCAGCTGTGGGCTCAGCGGTGCCCCATGGGGTGTGGATTGGACACACCCACCGTAGACTGCCTTGTCCCTGTCTGATGTGAAGCTGAGGCCCCCACGCATGGCACTAAAGAGCATGGGCCTGCGCCGGGGTCAATCCTGGGTCCCTGTGTCTGCCAGCTCCAGTGCTGCTCAAGAGAGGGAGGCATTCCCCTGTGAGCCTTGCTCCCAGCTGGATCCACTGAGGTAGAAGGGCCTGCTCAGGGGCACAAGATGACCCCAGCCTGTAGTTTAACAGTGTCACTCCATATGACCACACCTAGGCACCACCTCCCTTCACAGGATCAGGGCAGAGATCCATGCAGCGCCCCTCTAGGCCTGGCTGCGGTGACAGGGACACCCAAGGAGGACCTGATGTCCACCCTTTGAGGTCACTTTGTCACACAGACAGGGAAGACACCTGGCCTGCGTCATACTGGCAGGCAGCCTAGCGGGGGCTAGGCCGTGGCTCACCTTGGGCCCCTCAGTCACGCAAGGCCATTCCCTCGGGGGATCTGGCTGAATCCGGGCTCTGGGTGGCGTGGACTGAGCACCGTGGCGGAGGTCACTTACTGTGTCCAGGCCGGGCCGCTGCTGTCCTGGGCCCACTTGGTGCAGACTGAAAATAGACGAGATCCGCCCCTCCCACTCTCGCCGCCCCGCCCACCAACCACTCCTACTCCTTCCAACCCACCCCCACCCTCACCCAGACCTCCGCAACCGCGGAAAACCCGCTGGCCAAGGCGCGGAGCGGGCCATTGTCCGACGTGACCTCCGATTGGCTGCCAGCTGGCCGCGCCCCACAGCCGGCATCCCCGCGTGAAAGCCCCCCTCCGAGAGGTTGCCACTCTGGGCATCCCGTGTGCTTGGGGAGTTGGGCTTCCGTGGCCTTGCTTGGAAGGGGGTGCTCACTGCCGGGAGCCCATACAGGCGTCCCTAGAGTCGGGCACCCCCGGGCTCAGACTAGACCCCCACTGTGGCCGCCCCCCAGCGCGGTCTCAAGTCGGATCTATCACCTTCTAGTCCTCTGTTTCCTGTCAACACTGTTTCGCAGGGTCGCCTCTGGGCATGAGGGGAACCGTGGGCCACTCCCCACGAGTTCACATCCTAGAATGCCTGCCCTCTGGATCCTGTCATTCAGGAATTTCCCGCTGGCACCAACTTCCTCTTGAGGCTCTAGCAGAAGCCCACCCCCACCCCCCGCTTTGTTTGGCCTCTCTTGCTCTCCCCCACAGGTCTTTGAGGGCAGAGGTGTGACTGATGGGGGCTGTGCTCAGGGGGCGTCCCGGGGACTGAGAACTTCCTCTTCCTCTCCAGAGTGGTGGCCAGAGGCCAGGTCTCAGCTTGGGCAGGCATCCATCCTAGCCCTGGGGAAAGGGGCGTTTGGGCTGTGTGTGAGGGGGACTGCCAGAGAGTGGCTTTAAATCAGAGGCTTCATTGTAGCTGTCTCTCAGGCCCCCAAGAGTGACTGTTTTCAGGCGAGCCCCTGAAACCAGTGCCCAGGCCAGGCCAGGGGTCCTTCTGCCTGCTCCCAGCACAGATGGGGAGACAAGGGCCCGCCCCAGTAGGGTTCATCCAGCGGGAGGCCTCTCTGAGATGGTTGTGCAACCCCAGCAAGCAGCTGCTGGGCTCCCTCCACCCGCCCCTTCCTAATCCGAAACAGAATGGGAATTTGCTAGGGACGCTCTGGGTCCTAAGGATACACATCTATGCCTGGTCAGTGTGAGCTACATGGGTTGGAGCCGGGCCACCAGTCCATAGCTCACCGGGTACAGCCAGCAGAATAGCTGCAGATGGAGCTGGATGGGGGTGGGAAGGTGGAGAGACAGAACAGGGGGATGGCCCAAGGTCACGAACTGTCCTGCCCCTCCTGACAGTCCCCCAGAGGCAGGGCGGCACTTGCAGAGGCAGCCAGTCTGGAGCAGGAAGTCAGCATAGGCATCACCATCTGGCAGGACCAGCCTTGCTTCCTCCCACCTCCACAGGGCTGGGAGGGGCAGCCTGGCAAGGAAGCCATGCAGGGGAACAGGAGAAGTGGTCCCCTCCTTGCTGGAGGCCCTTCTGTTCCAGCAGTGACTGCCTGCTCTGGTTTTAATCATGGTGAAATACAGATAACATCGGATTACTCTTTAACCATCATGTCACTGTTTCAGCGTCAGTGGCACTGGGTCTATTTCCCAACCCCCAGAGCTGGTCCACTGGACCTCTGTCTCCTTTAGACGTGGCCCTCAGCTTTCCCCTGAGCTGGCAGTCCCCAAGCCTCTCAATGTCTGTTCCAGGGACCTTGCTTTTGACAGGGGGAAGGACATAGGACTTGCTCTTTCATGGCTGGGTTCACCAACACTGCAGGCTGTGTCCCAAAGTCCTGCCCATTACATCTGGACAGCATTCCACTGTGGGCCTGGACACATTTCACCAGCTGTCCCTCCAGCATCTTGGGTCACTGTCACCTTTTGGCTGTTGTGAACACATGTGTGCAAAAATCACCGTTCCTGATCTTGCTTTCAACTCCTGGGGTGGACAGCTGATTCTGTGGACAGGCACAGGTGCTGGGCCCTACTCTAGGTACTTTGCATGTAGAAAATCTTAGGAAGTGAGTACTGAGTACCATCCCCTCTCACAAAAAGAGGAAACAGGCACAGATAGGTCAGATCATGTTCCTGTCAAAGGTGGAGCTGCACAACGCTTCTCCAATGCTGTTCAGGGCCTGAGATGCAGCTGAACAGGTAAGCCAGGAACAAGGAAAAACTTAGCCCAGAGAACTTATTAGATGTAGAAAGAAGTACTGTCCTTTCTTCTTTCTTATTTTTTATTTTTTTTAAGCTTTATTTATGTTATGGCAGGCTCAACCTGCCCTGGGGGTGGGGCTGGTGCAGCATGTGGTGCCTGGGATGGAACAGAGGTCCCTGTGGTTGCCTAAGCTTGCCTAAGCAAGCACTTTAAACCACTGAGCCATCTTGCCAGGTGCCTCTTTTTCTTCTTTAAATGGTGTTGGATATTAAACATAGGGCCTTTGTGCTGAGCTATGTCTCCAGGCCTCTATTTTTTATTTTGAGACAAGGTCTTGCTAAATTACCAAGGCTGGGTTCAAACTTGCAGCCCTCCTGCCTCCACCCCCAGGAGTGCAGGGATTATAGGCATACTTACCACACCTGACTCCTTTTATATCTTTGAAAAAAATTCCCAATATTCAATTAACTGGGCGGAGCAGGAGTGGTGAGCCTCCCCCTCTGCAGCCTGTCTGGCCAGAGAGAACACAGGACTGTGAGTTACTGGCCCTCCCCACACATGGTCTGGGCCTGAGAAGGCAGCAGAGGGAAGTTCTCCAAGGAGAGGAAGTTAAGGCCGAAGGGACTGGGTCCTGGGGGGGCCAGAGGCTAGGTGGAGGTCACAAGGTGCTAAGAGCTTCGAGTTGTGCCCTGGCTATAGGGGAAGGCTGCTTAGGCGGTGTCCCTGGGCCCAGGGTTGCTTCCCCTGGGTTCCCAGGGGAAGGCCAGGGTGCCAGAATTACGATGTCCCCGAAGGCCTAGGAGGGCCCACTTCCCTCTGCATGATGACTTGCACTTCCTGCTGCCTGGGCCTTGCTCTACCACCACAAAGGAGCCTCCCTTTCCCCACTCCATCCTCCCCAGACCTGGGAACTTCCTGCTATGCTCTCTGACTGCCCTGGGCAGGACTTTGCACCTCCATGGACCAAGGAAACAGAGTCCAGAAAGAAGCAGATGCTTTGAGGCTGGCATCCTTGCCACCCCCATCCTTCCCAAGAGAGGAACTGACTGGCCCAGGGTCCCTCGCTGCTGTTGAAGTCTGGTGACTGCCTTGGAATCACGGGACAACCAGTACAGCTGACCAGGACACCCTCGGGATGCCGCTGCCTCAAGGCACTGACCAGAGGGGATGTGTGAAGGGGACATTCCTGCCCCGTGGGAATCTGTTTAGTGTTGAAGCTCCTCACTCCATAAGCCTAGCTCAGAGCTCCTCTTCATATTTGGCAGATAGGGAAACTCAGGCCTGGGGAGGCTTGGCTTTGAGGGGTTCGTGAGCCCAGGTCCTTCCTTCACTGAAGATTGCTGGTTGCATGGGAGAAAGCAGGGCCCCGGGCAGAAGGACCCATCCCTAGAATCTCAGAAGAGCACAGGCAGGAGTGCTTGCTGGAAGTGGCAGTGGGGAGAATCCTCCAGGCCAAGGGGCTTTGTGCCAATGGGTTGTACCGAGGGTGCCCAGCCTGACAGAGGCTCTCAGCAGTCAGTGAAGATGCCAAGCAAATCTGTTGCTGGGGATGAGCAGTGCCAGCTGTAGCTGGGTTGTTCTCAGAGCCGGCATGATTTCCAGGAAGCAGCTGCAGTCTTGGCCCATCCTGGGTCCTTCCAATGACAGCTGGTCACGTGGCAGGAGCTGTCCCTGGGAGCTTCCAGAGTCTGTAAGAAGGTGGGGAAGGATGCAGCCACCCCAGACCCCACTAGGCCTCTTTGTGGGGCCTACTTGCTGTGCAAGTGGGGGGCTGAGGGCTGTTTACAGGGCATGCGTCTCAGGCTGGGCCACATCTGCCTACAGCTTTGCCTCTGCTCCTACCCAATTTTGCACAGAAAGCAGAGCCCAGAGAAATGGAGGATCTTCCCCATGGCTGCTCAGCTGGGAAGGATAAGCCCTGAGTTCAAGCCAGGAGCTCCTGAACTGAGGCTGGTTCTGAAAAGCAGCCCCAAGCCCCTGAGGAGCAGGAAGGTCCAGAAATGGTGGGTGCACCTTGACTTCCTCCTTCCAAGACCCCACACCTCCCATGTTTGGAGACTCTATCTGACCAGAGCCTAGAGTTCATCATGGATTTATTTTTATAGGGATCAGGAGGGCTCAACCTATCCTCCTCCCCGTAAGATGGTTCTAGCAAAACCAGAAATCTCGCCATGGGTGCAAGTTGCTTAGAGAAGCACCAGTCTCGGGTGGGGAGTGTACAGAGAACTTTTCATTGTCAATTCTTAATATGCCTTTAAGTTGCGATCTGTATGAGTTTATTATTAAACAGGACATTAAAACTAAGGCCCCTGCAGTAACTGTTCAAGTCCACAAGGCCCCATTGAGGGGAGGGCTGAGGTAGGCATGGCTTGTTCACAGTTTAGTGTGCCCCAGAATTTCAGGATCGCAGGGGCCTGAGCCAGGCTGAGACCAGGGACACACACACTGGCTCCTGGGCCCCAACAGGGCCATTTTAAGGCAGCTGACCCTTATACAGCACCAAGAGTATGGTCCCTGGGAAGCCCATCCCACCCCTCCCTGCCCAGAGGATGGATGAAGATGGTGGCCTGCTGCAGTCCCAAAGGGGTCTCTGTGTGGGACAGGGAGAAATGAGATTGGGGATGGATGGTGGCTTTAGGGCCCCATCCTCTACAACCTCCTGTTCCCTTCTAGACCATGGTGAGGGGCTCTGCAGAAGCCACCGCTGGCCACTGAGGATGCTGTGCCTGTGAATAGGGGCCTGTAGAGGATGGGGCCCTGAGGGAAGGCACCAAAGTTGCCAGGCAAAGAAGGAAGAGGGACAGGCTGTGTGACACTGGTTGCCACTTGAAACATACCCTTGGTGCCAGGACCTCTGAGGACAATCCCTCCATAGCGAGCAGCTCCACTTGACACATGGCACATGGAGACTGGGTTCCAGGCAGGCTGTCCCAGTGTGGCTTAGGACACTCCAGTGGGGCCTAGGCTGGGAGAGACCAGGGACAGCAGGGGCAGGAAGTCCTGGGAGCCCAAGCTGGGTAGATGGCCCAGTCCCCTCCTCCAGCTGCCCATGCTGCCCTGGGCCAGCAGATGTTCACACACTGCAGCACCTTTCAACCAGAGGGGTGCCCTATGCACCCCCAGTGGCCTCAGGGACACTGGGCTCACAGAGTGGGGCTTCAGCTCAGGGACAGGGACAGGAGGATCAGGAAGCCTCCATCCAGGAAGGACCCAGGATACTGGAGAGGAAGGAACAGAAAGCCCCTTGGTGGGCAGGTGGGTAGAGAAGAGGGGGGACCCAGAGCAGCTGGCAGGGGCTGGGGTCTGAACATGAAGGGCCAAGAGGCTATTAGGCACTGTCCTGCTCTATGCTGGGCACACAGAGCATGTAGGGCCATGTGGCTGGCAAATGCTGTGAACACACACGTGCATGCACAACAATGGGCCAGCAACTCCAGCAGTCGGACGGCTCACTCCCAGCCTGGCCTGGACAATAACCAGGAATGCACTTGAGGCCCATAGCAAGGCCCCAGTGGACTCAGCCAGCAGCTCCCACACTGGGACAGTATGGCCTCCTGCTCTCTGCCCTCCTGCCACATCCTCAGAGGCCACTGTCACCTCCTGCTTCCCACATGGTGCTATGGGAGGCCAGTACTGGCCTCAGCTGCTGTCTAGCTCTTGGCAAGGCCAGGGCACGCGCTAATGCTCTTGCAGAGACACAAGTGCCGCTTGTGCACACAGTTCCTGCCAGGAAACCTGACTTCTGGTCTCCAGGTCTAGAAACCCTCAGGAAGACGGCCCTGAGGCTCTGGGAGAGTCCCAGCCTCCATCCCTCTCCCATAAGCCACCAGTCTGTGCCTGCTCACAAATGGGGTTTGCATCCAGGACCATCTTGAGCTTCCTTGTGGGCCAGGGCTCTGGAGCACCTGGACCACTGCAGAGCAGGGCAGCCAGGAGCCTGGCTTGTGGATGGCTCTTGCCTTCTCTCCCCAGCCTGGGAGGTGCTGACCCATTTCCCAGCTGGAAAAACTGGGGCACATTGAGGTGGAGGAGCTTGCCTACGTCACCAAGACCTGCCACTGCCCCGCCTGCCATGGGAGCCTCTAGCTTTCTCACAATTACACTGTCCAGGTCCAGTCTGGTCAGGGCTGGGATTCAGTCTCCCTAGGGAGAACTGACTGGGGCGGGGCAGATGGGCCCTCCCCTACCCCACCAGTTGCCTCCAGCTACTCCCACTAATTCACCAGGAGCCTTCAGGGCTACAGTGGGGCTGCTCAGGGAGTGAGTGGCCAGTGACTGCCCTGCTCCTCCCACAGATCCCTCCTCCATGGTCAGATGTGTCCTTCATATCCCTGAACCCCAGTTATGGCAGCCTCGGTCTCTCCGAAGTCAGCATTGGCAGTCATACTTGCTGCTCTACCCAGCTTGGCCAGCAGCCTGGAACCCCAGCCTCTCCACTTCCTCTTCCTGACCACCTTACCTCCCCTGCCATTGACAGGCGGGCACTACCCTGGCACTTGCCACTGGAGCAGTCGGAGTATCCCAGGCATGTACAACAGACCCAGCAGACTCAGACCTGGCCCTGGGTTCTGGCCCAGGTTTGAGGGGAGTTGGCAGATCTGCCTGGGCATTGCTCCCACCCCACAGTCCACCAGGGACAATAGGGGCAGAACTAGGGGTTCTGGGTGAGATGCATGCCCCATTTATCTCACAAGGCGGCCTTCAGCACCCTGGCACTGTGCTCTGGAGATGAAAGTTTACCCAGCGCTCAGGACCGTGGCTACCTGCAGGTACCTGGCCCTCTCCTCCCAGGGCCAGGTGTGGAGGAGGTGGTGCCCCCTCCTGGATGCCGACCTGGGCTTCTCCTGAGGGCTGCCCTCCCCGCTGGCACTACAGATAGGTTCCCTACAGCCTATGCCTCAGCCTGGGCCAGCTCCAGATTACCCCAACATACTCCTTGGCCAGCCTGCTTCGGGAACCCAATAGCTCTCATTGCTGGGAAGTCCCTGCCCTGCGTAACCCAAATACCTTAAGCCACAGAACAAGCCCTGCCTCTCCTCACTCCCGGGTTATACCAGAGAGGCAGAGCAGAACGGACCCGGGCTCCCACAGCAGAAGCAGGTTCTGCCGAGAGCCTCCCCAGCTTGTGATACTCTCTCCCACCAGTGCAGAGGGTATAGAACCCTACGGTAGGTGCACCAGGCCTTCCCCTGGCAGCCAGCTCGGCCTGGCCCTCAGTAGGAAGGCACCAGTTTAATTGACATTTATTGTTATAATAAATAGTGTGTCCTGCATTCAGCTGGTGCAGTGGGGGTTGTGAAGTGACAGGCCTTCCCTGGGAGGCAGGCTGGAGGAGCAGCTGCCCAAAGTGTCCCTACAAATACCTCGAATGCCTCTATCCTTCCTCTCCCAGCTGAGCAGCCAAGCACGGCTAAGTATAAATAGTCCATGACGATTCTCACGGCAGGGTCGGGGGCAGGTCCCCCACTGACTTTCAGTGCTCCTAGCTCAGGGCATAGGCCTGTGGGAGGATGCCGGGGCACCCTCTCAGTTTGGGCAGCACTAGATGCAGGTGGTCAGCACATCCACAGAGATGGGAACCAGGATCTCCTCAAAGAGCACGTGCTTGTGGGTGGACCCCGCGCCTTGGGCCCCAGCTGCAGCCCCATCCCTTAGCAGGTCCTGTGCATGCTGTAGCAGGTGCTGGTTCCGACGGCGGCCCAGTCTTCGCAGTGCCAGGATGGCCATCACGTGCTTGCGCCTGTGGGAAGGAGGTGGACACATGTGGGACACACTCCCTGACACTCCAGCCTCCCCCTGGATGTCGGGAACCCCTGGGCTTAGAGGATGTGTGAGTCACACGGCATTCCTGCAGTCTGGTCAGGGAGGCCAGGCTGCTGGGGTCAGGAGGGCACTCCACAGGAGGCAGTGGGTGGCAGGGCCTCAAAGGCACAGGCCACACAGGGGAGGGGACAGGCACACACACCCAGAGAGTCCCAGTAGTCAGGGTGGCACCAGGCTGAGGAACCCTGTGGCATGCCTCTAGGCCATGCCCTGGGAGACTACCTGCCCAAGGTACTGGGGCAGGGAACTGTCCAGGCCCAGGGAAGGGGCTGGGCCAGGGGTTTTCTGTGGCCTCCCCATTCTGGAATGTCCAAGCCCCAGGCAGGGTTCAACGGGATTTCCATGGGCTTCGATGACTCACAGTGCCCCTCCCACCTTGGGATCAAAGCCTCCTGCTCCCATTCCTGGTAGAGCTTGCTGTCGGGGTGGGGGTAACACCCACCCCTATCTCCTACCCAAGGGGAGGAGCCTGTGCCAACCATTCTGGAAGAATGGTCCAGAGAATGTGCAGGGGCGCCTCCTCTGTGTGGGCTAGGGGTGCCTCATACACACAGCTGGGTCTCCATGTCCCACACAGGTACATGCAGGGCTTGTGCGCCATCTGACCCCACCAAAATGCCCCTCCATTTCCATCCGCCTGTGCACTGCGCCTGAGGTGTGTTCCAGGCTGTCATAGCAGACATAGGCGGGCTGAAGACCTGATGTCGGGGAAGCTCCGGATGAGTTTCTCCAGGTGGCGTTGAATGTCGTCTTTGTAGGTCTCACCCAGGATCTCAGCCACACATGGGATGGCCTGGTTCAGCCATGTGGCTTCAGAACCCTGAGGAGACAAGTAGGCTCAGAGGACACAGATCCAGCACTGCAGGCTTCTCCCTGCCCCAGGGCCAGCATCGGTATCCTCTGTCCTCATGTTGAACAGATGGGACAGCCCAGACCTCAGCTGGAAATGTGCCTGCAACTGCAGCCCAAGTGGAGCTCTGCATCCCTCTCTCCTTCCTGTAAGCTCCCAAACTATGCCAGTGTCTTCAAGGCACCCTCTACCCATTCCACTCCCATTAGGCTCCTCCTAGTGGGGAGGGGGGCAGAACTAGGGTGCAGTCACTGCCCCCTGTGCCGCCACCCACTCCTCTCCAGGTAGAGTCAGAAGCAAGTCCTCTGGACACCCTACACTGCTCCTACCAAGTCCTGGAAGGTTTCACTGATGGCCTGGGCATCCTCGTCCATCCTGTGGGAGCCACGCACACGCTCCTCGCCCTGGAAGCGCACACTTGGCCTCAGCACCTGCACCAGGTACTCCCGGACCACGAACCTGTGCATCTCCTGCAGCATCTCCTGCAAGGGTGGGATCAAGGTCACGACTGCAGTCAGAGACTAAGTTCTGGGTATCTGCCAGCTCTGAACCCTACCCTGCCATACCTGTGCCACTGGCAGGGCCACAAGTGTGAGGTGGTGAGCGAAGGCCTTCACCTTGTCCAGCAGGGGACACAGTGTGTCTTGTGTCAGCCAGTTCTTGATACACACAAACCTGAAGAGTGGCTGGGGATGGGGCATGGGAGTGAGCACACTCTTTTGAGCCTACTTGGGACTATGGTGCCATCCCTACCTATCCAGGCAACGCTTATGTGCCCTCGGGACACCTGGAGGGGGGTTGTGAGGGACCCTGGACCACCACCCCGCTTGGGTCCTGGTACTGGAATTGCAGTGGGAAGGCAGGTGCTTCCCAAATGCCCCTGCTGAACTGGGCCATCTGGGTCCCCGCCCCATCCTGGCACATGTCCCTGAAATGGGCCCAGGGCCTGGGCTCCAGGGAACAAAAGGCACCTGCTAGGCACAGACAGTGGAGGAGGAAGCTCGGCCCCACTCACTTGCACATCATGCTGAAAGCCCTGGAGCAAGTGCTTCTGGAAGCTTTGAACAGCTGCCACTAGGGGCTTTTCCAACTCCTCCAGAGATCCTGGGAACCTGGCCAGAAGACTGGTCCTG
Organism: Myocastor coypus; assembly: GCA_004027025.1. Taxonomy (NCBI): domain Eukaryota; kingdom Metazoa; phylum Chordata; class Mammalia; order Rodentia; family Myocastoridae; genus Myocastor; species Myocastor coypus. The sequence goes on along the minus strand of PVJA010007283.1, from coordinate 33,130 downwards.
GTGAAGGGTCCAGGCAAATGGTTAAGTGGGCATGAGGGAGCAAGCTGGGGAGCAAGGCACAGCATAAAGCCCTGTAGGCTGGGCATGGTATCAGCTCCACTCATTTAGACTATAATGTGAAGGGCAGTCCTAGAGTGCCACAGTATGGTAGTCCTGAGGGCAGTCAAGTGAGGGGACAATGAAGCTCTGGGAGCCATCATGGAGGGGTAGGTCAGTGGGGTGACCCCACTCTATGACAGTTTCCCTTTGGCAGCTCCAGGATACCCCTCCATCCCTCATGATGGCAGGATAGTGTAGCCTGGCTATCTTCACACAGAGCCTCCTTTAGTTCCGTGGCGTGACATGCTGAGGACCTGTTGCTGTCTCCTCAGCCCTTGGCCCAGTTGGTTTGCTGGATGCATGGCAGGGGGTCATTACTGCCTCAGCCTTCACCTTCCCACAGAAACTGGAGCACAGGGCCAGCAGGGACCAGGTCCTCCCAGGTTCAGACTTCCACACCCTGGGGCCTGGAGCCAGAGGTTCGGTCCCAGGTGTCAGTAGAACAGAGAGGGACAGAGATCAATTGCCTCATTCCTGGCAGTGTGGCCCTGGGCTGGTGCTCCCTTCAGCAGTGGGCATATCTGCAGAAGTGGACAACAGAGACACAGGGACCTACCCTATGGTCAGCACTGCTCAGGAGCGGTGTCAGGAGGCCTCTGCCCACACTAGAAAAAGCCTGACTGGGAGGAAATGAGGAAAGAGACCCAGGCCATGGGGATGGGGTCACGGACCCTTTGGCCTGTGATAGCCAGAGACCAGCTCGGCTGGGCTGAGGAGGGCGGTGTGCTAGGAGTAGGACAGGGAGGGCACGGCCCCTGCAAGTGTCAGGACGGGCCACAATGGGAGGGGATCAGCTCCTTGTCTTCCAGGTTCAGGCTTCTCCACAGCATGAGACTGAGCCCCTGGTCCATCACACGAGTGCATTACGCTTTCGCCCTGGTTCTCAGAGCTAGCGCGCCCTCTACTGGCGATACAGCGCAGGCGCAGGCGCGGGCACAGGCCTTACCTGAGCTCCTCGCAGGCATTGATGCAGGCGCCCAAGTGGGGCTCGCTTGCCGCCGCCACCGACTCCAGCAAAGCCTTCTCAAACCTGGGCGGGGCACGCAGACCTCAGACCGCGCTCCGGCCAGCTTCCCGCTCAGACTCCAAGCCACGTACTGAGGCCCTCTCTCCCTGCGAGTGTAGTGCTCAGGCCCTCCCGGGTGCACACCGCCCCCGTCCCATACCCCTCTCCCCCGCCTTCCTCCTGCACCTGGGCACAAAGAGACAGAGCGCGCGCGCGCAGATCCTCAGAGTGGTGGCTTCGAGCTCCGCGGAGATAGCTCTGGCTGCCTTCACGTGCTCCGCCACCAGCTGGGGGCGACACACGGCTGAGAGCTGCGGTCCCAGCCCCGTGCCGGCTCTGCCACCTGGCGGCCGGAGACCGACCCAGCTCACCCCGCTTGCCGGGCGTCTGGCCCTAGCTCTCAGTGGTCCAACATGAGCGTCATCTCCTCTTATCCGGGTCCACCAGCGTTCCCAGGCTCCCAGGGCCCCTGGCCCCAACCCCAGCTCCCCGAGGGCCTGCCAGTCCCGGGCATGATCTCTCCCGAGGTCACCACCTCGCACCATGTGGACGTCCGTGGACAGGGGAGCCTGATAGCGGCCGTTCAGCACCTCGGGAGCTTCAGCCGCCGCCCAGCGGCTCTGTTCCAGCTGCAAGATGTGGTCGAAGCAGCCAGCGATCTTGCCCTAGGGGAGACGGATGTGCCCAGTGAGTCCTCCCAGGAGGGGTACTGAGCCACGGGGACAAGGACCACGGGCCCCTCAACCGCCCACACCCCTGCTGCGTCTCGCTGTAGGAGCCGGCCCCACCTCCAGGAAGCGGGTGTAGTCGCTCTCCAGCTGCGCCCACTGGTTGGGCGACAGGAGCGGGGGCAGTGACTCCTCTGCTAGCGTCAGGTCCCGGGAGTCCAGGAAGTCGGAACTGTAAGGCAGTGTGATGACCCCACGTGTATAACCCAGCTGCAGCCCCGGCCCTTGGGGCCATTCATTACCCTCCACTACCAGTTTCTGACCACCAGCTGTTATGCTCTGCCTGCTAAAGCAGCTGTCCAGGTGGGTCCCTGCCACACTCGCTTCACGAGCACCCCAGCCTGGTGCAACCCCCAAGCATCACATCGCTCCTCAGCCACCGTCCAGCGGTACTCAGGGAGCCCACTCTTGCCCGTGGGTCCGGACCATTCATCCTGGAGGCCTGCGACACAGCACAGAGTGCGAGGGGTAGTCCCTCGCTGTGCCCATCCACAGGTGAAGTGGGTGAGCCCTCAGGGTGTCCTGCCCTGAGAGGCACCCTTAATGATGGCACGGACACCTGTTCAGCAGGGAACCCACTCGTGGTGGCCCCTTGGAAGAATCTGGGGTGGGAACACATCAACGCCCCACCAGAAGGGAAGCGTGGCAAAGCCCTCGGTCTCTGGGGTGCCCGCAGCGACCTTCTCGAGGGAGGGCAGAGAAGAGCCTGCGCTGCATTCTTGAGTATGAGCCCCCCAAGCCTGGGGTGGGTGGTGCGCGTCCGCAGCTCGCGCATGGGCTCGCCTCGGGCCTCACCTGCCGTAGATGTTGGCGACCCAGTCCAGCAGAAGGTAGAGCTGCTCACAGCTGCGGGCATAAGGCGCAAGCTCCTGCAGGCGCTGGGCCACCGCACTGTGGAAGGCGTGCAGGTAGATCTCCCACGCGGGGAGGCCGGCAGCCTCATACGCGGGCTGCACCTCCTGGCGCACCTTCCGCAGGTCACCGCGAACCACGCCACTGAGCTCTGTCAGAAGCTGGGCCAGACCAGGCTCGCCCTCTGCGGCCCCAGGGGTGACGCCCTCACCTGCCCCCCGCACGCGTCTCTGCGCACTCCGCTGCACTGCGTCTTCCCAGTTTCTGCGCCAATGGCGTGGGACACGCAGAAAGTCGCAGTCGGCTGGCGGTTCTGGGTGGGCCTCCTCCTCCGCGCGTACCACGCGAGCCAACTCGGTCAGCGTCGCTGCAGACACGCCCTCGGGGCCCAAGGTCTCAAGAACGATGGTGCCCAGCTCAGCTGCCAGCGCGTCGTAGTGCAGGCACACGTCCATGGCGCGCCGCGCATAGCCTGTGGGGTCCTCAACGAGGTTGGAGGTCTTCTCGGCCACCAGCCGCGTCTCCAGGTCTCGCAGCTGCTCGAACGCTGCCATCAGTTGCCGCTCAGTGATGAGATCTGCCACGGATTTGCCTTCTGCAGAGTCAGTAACAAGAGGGGCCATGACAGGTACCTGTCCTAGGACTGTGAGCCCAGCCCAGATTTCCCGGGCCTCATGAGGCAGAACCTGGGTCCAACCAAAATCCTGCCCCCAGTCCCTGTTCCCCCTCTCCACTGCTCCTTGGCCTACTGGGAAGCCCCAATTATTGCAGGTTCAAGAGGCTCAGCCTCAGGCTGGGCGTGTCGTGCAGTGCGCAGGCTGCCACTTGCCCCTGTCTGGGGTCAACATCTCGGGTACTCTGTTCTCTCCCTCCCACTTCCACACCCCAGGTCCTGAACCTCTACGGTGGCAGAGATCTAGGTTCAATTTCCAGCGCCAGACTGGAGTCGCTTTACCTCTCAGAGCCCCATGGGGAGAGGGCTTGCTGAGATGCTATGAGAATTTGAGTTGTGGAAAAAGGTAGAAGAGATCTGGGAAGCCTGGGCTCAGCTGTGGCCTGCCCAGCCTCAGTTTCCTCCATGAAACCCTCACCTGCATTGGGCTGCAGCTCCTTGAGGCCCATCTGTGATATTGCCTGCTGGCTGGCATCACCACTTGTGATCACAGAGGGCTCCTCTGGCACAGCCACACCCTGGTGCCAGCCCACCCCTAGGCTCTGGTCCACTGCTCGCCGTAAGGACTGGGGCAGGAATCGCTGGGAGGTTCTACGGCGCCAGCCAGGATCTTCCTTGGAAGCTTGGGTGGGGCCCCTCGGGCTTGCCCAGGACCAGGCCCGCCGGAGTGTGCTCAGCATGGTGGTCGTGCGCTGGTCCTTGGTTTCCACTGTAGTGCTTGACTGCTGAGTGTTCCATGCTGGTGTCATTGGCTCTCCAGGTGCCTGGGAGCTTTGGGGCTCTGATCTGGGGGTCACCTTCTGTGGTGAAAGCATCTCAACAGATCTGGGGATGAGAAGGAAAGTCAGAAGGCCTAAAGGGCACCCTGGTGCCCCTGAACACATAGGAGTCCCAGGGAGCTCAATCAGAGCCATGCGCTGGCCTGGAAGACTTCCTGACAGCGGTATGATCCTAAGCTGCAGAGCAGAAGCATCCAAGGAGAGCCGTACCCTGGCCAGAGCACCTGCCTCACTGCAGGTGAGGCACTGGGATTCAAGTGCTTCTTCTATCTCAGAACTTGTGCTGAGAACACCCCCAGAGGGGTATCCCCAGATGCCTACATTACCACGTCTGCCAGATCCAACTTCCTACAGAGCTGGAGGGAAGAGCTGCACTATGGGTTCTGGTACTCAGCTCTACACTCAGCCCACGAGGAAGGCAGGGTTCAGTGACCACATCCAGGCCTTCTCAGTTCAGCTATCCCCCAAAGCCCTGCTCTGCCCTGCCCTGCAGAAACCCTGGTTCACCCCTTCCCTTGAAAGGCTGACTGCTTCTGCAGGAGTGCAGGAACTCTGCAGAGCTTACCACTGCCTGCCCTCACAGAGCTGCAGGTCAAAGCTACCCTGACCCTCCCCGACAGCCCACATCACCCCAGGGAAAGTGGTGGGAAGGGCCTGAGGTCTATATTTAACTGGGGTTGAGGAGTGTTGTTTCCTCTCACAGCCCTGCTCAGGGCAGAGTGAGACAAGGGACCCAGGGTGTGGGTCTACTAGGACTCGGCTAAGTATTCTTCTGGATTTTGCTAGGGTAGGGCAGGAAGGAGGAGAGGACATCTCTGCCCCTGAGACCTCCTGCCCCCCACACTGTTCAAACCTAGTCAGAGTGGGAGGGGGAGCTGGGCACTGGGGTCTCACTTTATGCTTGGAGAAACTGAAACCAAAAGAAGGGCCAGAGCTGCTTCAGTCACAGACCAAGAGGTCACAGGGCACCCAGGCCCTCCCCAGCTCCCTGCCACCCATGCCCAGCATAAAGCCCAGGCTGGAGCCAGCACCAGACCCTGGGGACATGGGACTACCCCTTCCCAAGCCTTGGTTCCCTGGGGTGGTGCACATGGGGACTGACCTCAACCACACCCCTTGCACGTTGTCCTTTGGGCTACCTGAGCTGCCTTCCTCAGGCTTTGGAGGCCCCTGGAAGGCTGGGACTCTGGGATGCTGGGAGGAGGCCAGCCAGGGAGCTGGACCTAGTGATTGATGGGACCTTATCAGCCCCACCCTGGTCACAGGTCTTTGCCCTGCCCTGGCGCCAGGATCCAGGGACACTGCCCCTCTCAGGCCTGATCCACATGTGACGGGGGCTGCCCTCAGGGCCTCCTTTGCCTCTGTCTGTGGGCTCCCATGCCTGTCATGACCTGTCACCTGGTCAGAAAGTCTACAGAAGACAACTCCAGTCAGGCTACTCTTGGCCCTGTGGGGCTCTGACTGCCCGTCCCCAGTGGTTGGAGGAAGACTGAGCCTGAGGCTGGATATAGGAAGTAAAGATGTGTAAGGGGGAGATAAGGAAAGCCATAATGAAAACAACCTATTAAGAGGGCCACAGCTTCTGGGGTGCAGTCAGGGTCAGGCAAGGCCACCCATTTTGGATTCCCTCAGTTAACCAATGGTTTCCTTCCAAACCCTTCAGCCTGATCACTCAAGGACACTGTGAGTCCAGAGGGGCAGGAAGTTGATCTTAAGATAAAGAAACAGACCACTCAAAGAATGCTCACAGCACACACCTGTAATCGCAGCAGTTGGGAGGCTGAGGCAGGAGGATTGGTGTGAGTTCAAGACCAGCCTGGGCTACAAAAGAGAGCTCAAGGCCAGCCTGAACGGCATAGAAGAAGCATTCTCCTGCCAGGAACCTTGCACCTCTCCCAGGGGCTCACCCAATTTATAAGTGCACAAAAAATGCATGGTGGTGCACACCAATAATGCCAGCGCTTAGAGACTGAGGCAGGAGTATCACCTCACTGTGAGTTCTGGAGTAGCCTGACCTCCAAAAGAACAAAACAGAAACATTCTGTCTGATGAGTCCCTTGTGCCCCTTATCATTGCATCCTGTTATGTCTGTGTCGATGGAAATCAATGAACTGTAGTTTATCATGGGTACGGAGTGGACTTGGGCTCTTTTCTCCGAGTAACTTCTAGGACCCTACTCAGTGACAGGCCTGGTTTTGGGGGCGAGGAGGTCACACTTAGTAAGTGCTTCTTCCTGTGTGCCGCACCCCATGCACACCAGGTCCCCAGGACTTCAGCATAGTAGGGGTGGGGGGAGATGGGGGAGTTCACAGGTCCTGCCTCATAGTTAGGGAAGTTGAGGTGGGAGGGGCAGGGTCTTGCCTCAGTCTGTCCAGCTCACGCTGGGGACGGGCAGAGCCAGGGCTCATTCTGCCCTCACAGAAGGCCTTCATTGACAGCAGGGCTCAGGGGGGCCTGCAGGCTTCACTGCTCCCACTGCCCACGCGCCCTAAGACTCACATTTCAGAGCCCTCCAGCTTGACTTTCCACAGGCTTTCTCCACAGGTGCTCTGACAATCTGCATCTGCAGTCCTTCAGGCCTTGCAGACCTACGTGGCCGGGGCCACCTTTGGCCTCCTCCAGTGGCTCCAGTCTCCCTCCCCCATATCTCTGCTCCCACATTCTACTGGGCTGCAGAATGACCATGAGGCCACCTCCCTGGCATCCTCAGGGTTCTGCCTGGAGTCACTCAGGGCTGTCCCTGCAGGGATCAGCCACCTTCTTGGACTGTGCCTCCTGCCCCAGAACACAGTTGGGGATCAGCACACTGTCCTGCATAAGGGATGCCCACCCAGCCCTAGGCTGGTCACTTGCTGAACTGGCACCCACTAGCCTCATCTAGGGGTCCCCAGCCAGCCCTCTCCCCTCTGGCCACACCTGTGGGGTGCTCTCTCTCTTCCTGTCTTGTGTCTCCATGGACCTGAGTGCAGGGAGGCAGTGGCCTTGATGGGGCTCCATGGAGCCTGAGCCCATAGTGCTGTAGTCCCCAGCCCCAGTCCCACTCTGTCCAGGCTGGGCCCACAGCACTCAGGACCAGCCAGAGGTCACACCAAAGCATGATCTGTGGGAATGTCTGCCCTGACCACTCAGGCTCCGAGCAGGAAGTCATGTCTGGACATCACCCATCCTTCTACCCTAGCCTGCCTCTACCCCATGGTTCTTGGCCCTCCCTCTGCCACAGCACTCATCCTGCTTCCAGTCTCCCTGGCTACTCTGGGAGGCTGAGGCAGGAGGGTTACAAGTTCTAACCTAAGCAGGGCAACTAAGTGACTTTGTGAAACCCTGTGTCAAAATGAAAAGTATACAAAAGGACGGGGGTAGAACTGAGTGTGAATGCCAGGGGCTCAATCCTGTCAGAAGTAGCCACTGCTGCTGCAGGCAAATGGCTATACCTGGGCCATGCTCTGCACAGGCTTCGGCCCCACTGACCCCTCTGCTGCCGCCTAACACCACCTGCTCACCACCCCTCACTGCTTGCTTGCCCCAATCAGACACTGTCTCCTAGGAGCAGTCAGGGAGGCCCTACTGGACTCTAGGGCCGCCTCCAATGCTTTCCTTGTGAGCTACACACCATCTCCTAGAGTGAGAACAATGACAAGGACATGTGTCTCACTGTCATTCTTCAGCGTTTGCCTGGAAGAGTTGAGGCAGCAGGCAAGAAGATGCACAGGCACTTCTCTTCATGGGAGCCACAAAGCCTAACCCCCCATGTCCCCAAAGTTCAGTCCCCCTTCCCTCAGCATTCCAGGCCCAGTCAGTGCCTCACCTACCGTCCTCCTCCTGACACGGAGCCTCACCTTTGCACAGGCCCTTGGCGACCTCACCCTTGCTTTGTCCAGCTGCCACCTCCTCCAGGCTCCACAGAAGCGACTCCTCCCCAGCACTCAGTCCACACCTGTTCTGGCCACAGTCCCAGCCCAGAGCGCCTTCTCCCATGACAGGAGTAACTGCAGGCCCTAAAGCAGGGAGCAGGCCAACCCTGCCTGCCCGGAGCCATCAGGCAGGTGACAGGTATCCCTTGAAGACTCCTGGTGGGGCTGGGTTGCAGCGTGCCTATACCTGTGGCTCCTGAGCTGCCACACAGCAGCCATCCTAGGAAGGCCACTGGCAGAGCTGGAGTAGTCTTGGTCCCTGGAGACTTTCCCCCACACTGCCACTGTCCACCCTGTGCTCCTGTCCCACCTGCCCAGTAAGCTTACTGTGTGAGTGGATCCTGGCTGGGCACTGGGCGCTGGGGAAGCTGGTCAGGTATGGGACTTCCAAGGGGCCCAGGTGCTGCCACCGCCTCAGTCAGCGACCAAGGCTGGGACTTCCCAGCCTGTAGCCCCGCCCCACTCCCAGAACTTTCACTTTCAGCAAAGTCTGGGCCTCTCCTCCCAATCCAGGCTGAGCCAAACTTTGATCCCAGCAGCTCCACACAGGTCATTGACCATGTATGGAGGGACAGAGGCCAGCCCTGAGGACTGGTGGGGGCAGGGTGGCAAATGTCTACCTGTGCCTCCTGGGACCAGGGCCCAGAAGGTCTCCTCTCTCCAGGGAAGGGGCACCGATGTGCCTGTCTGTCGAGCTCACCCTGAGAGCCCTGCTCCCACTGAGACACAGGCCCTGGATGAGGTGATTCCTGAGGATGTCCTGGGGATAGCTGGGAGCCTCCTTCAGGAGCCTGTGACCCTCATTAATGAGGAAAGACACTGTGACTGCAGTGAACTGAGCCCAAGTCAGAGGCGCTGGGAATGTGGCAGCCAGTCAGACCGGAGACATTTAAGAGAGGCAGCCCCAGCCCTCCTGAAGCAGTCTACCTCAAGAACACTGGTAAAGAATCCTGGGAAAGCCCACAGGGACAGCTCCAGGCTTGTCCCACCCAAGAGGAGCTGGGCATCCCCAGTGCGGCCCTGACTGGACGCTGCAGTCACAGTGTGGTGGAGCTAGACCTCGGAGCCTCTCTTCTGGTTGTAAGCAGCCACCTGTCTGGGATTGCCATGGGTGACCCTGTGCCCTGCTTCCTCTATACTGGGTGAGGGTCAGCCTGAGTGGCCTCACTGTAACTTAGGGCCTCTTGAAAGACCCTACTTTCTTTCTTTTTTTTGTCTTTTTTGAGACAGGGTCTCACTGTGCAGTTCAGGCTGGCCTTGAGCTCACTTTTGTAGCCCAGGCTGGTCTCGAACTCGCACCGATCCTCCTGCCTCAGCCTCCCGAGTGCTGGGATTACAGGCGTGCGCCACCACGCCCGGCAAAAGACCCTACTTTCTAATGAGGTCTGGAGTTCAGACTTCAACCTAGGATGGGGACAGCAGCTTTCAGCCAGCAACTCTGGAAGTTACTGGGCACACGGTGGCCCCCACAGCCACCCACACCCAGGCCCTCAGATGAGATACTGGCACCTCCTCCAGGAAGCCCTCAGCTGACCCCCTGAGGCACCCGTCCCTCTGCCTTCTCCCCCATGTGCATTCACGTGTGTGTGCCCATGCATGTATGTGCATATCGCAGCATCGCAGCTGCAGGCTGAGAGGTCGTGAACTTGGCTGCAGGGTCTTTCCCTCAGTGCCTGCTGCCCTGCTGTCACAGCTCAGGAGACAGAGCTGCTGGCCTGAGGGACTTTCCAGGTGACCTCCTCATGCGTGGCACATGGTAGGCACCCAGGTTGCACAGGCCTGGCTTGTCTGGCTCCTCCCTTGCAGTCACAAGCATCAGAGCAGCCTGTGTGCCCAGGGTCTGGTGGAGGCTGCTCCCGAGTGCCAAGATCCCAGAAGCACTGCAGGTCTGCTCAGATCATGCTTCTTTTATTCTATTTTCATGTGGTTTCCCCCCAACTTTCTCAGTAAAATCCCTGTGGAAAAGTCCTGGCCTAATCTCAGAACCCAGGAACAGGCTGACTTTCAGGTCAGGAAAAGTGGGGGTCACTGACAGGGAGAGGCAAGCTCTTTCTCTGGGCCTTGATTTACTGCTCTATAAAATGGGGGTGTCACTGGGATTAAGTGTGTCTGCTGAGCACCTGGCTCACAGGTAGGACAGGGTGAAGAGGACTGCCCAAATGCCTGCCTGTCCTCGGGCAGTTGGCGATGGCAGTGGCAAGGTGAGCTGTTAAGTCCAGAATCAGGTGGCAGAGCGGCAGATTCACCCACTCTGCAACCAGGCTCAACGTGCACAGCTGCTCACAGCAGCCTACAGTCCTCCACCGCAATTTCCCCCTCTGCAGTGACCCCGGCCGCCGCCAGAGGGAGCCGAAGGGCAAGTCCTGGTTGCGGATAGGGGCGGGGCTACTAAGGGCGGGGCTCTGACGGGCTCGTCCCCCGCTGCTCCAGTTCCGTATGGTCAGCTCCCAGAGATCCCAGGTTGGAGACCGGGTTGTTTCCCCTCTGGAACTATAGGTGGCGAGCCCAGCTGAGCATGGCGTGGAGCTGAGTTGCGTCATGTTTGTCTAGGGATAGAATTCCTGCCTCACCACCTTAAACTGTGCTTGCTGGTCCTGCGCCTTGCATCTACGTGTCACCCTGCACCCCACACCAGCAACACTTCCTAGGACAGTCTGCTGCCCTTTCCCGCATCCTCCCCTTACAGCCATCCTGCTCTTCGAACATCCCCACTCACACCTCCCTACAGGAAGGACAAATGGAGTCCCACACCTCTACTAAGCTGTGACTTAAGGAAGACCCACGGGACATTCTGGGCCATATCCCAGCATGGCCCAGGGTTTAAGATCACACCTCACTCCCACTGCTCCAGCATTTGGGGGTTGTAGAGGGCCTTATTCAGTGGGCCATCAGGAGATGAGGGGCCCAGGTCCCCATCACCACTCTAGGGTTGCACCTGAGCAGACATGTGCAACTTCAGTGTCCTTGGGTCTGCCTCAGGTTGGTCAAGGACAGGGCTCAGGCCGGGAGAGTGGACCCTGGACAATGATCAGCTTCCTGTCCCCAAGCCGGCCTCCTCCTACCGCAGGATGGGCCACCGGACTTTGTCGATAGTCCCCCTTGAAGGAACAAGAGTCTTGATGGAACAGGTGGAGGTGCTGCCCATCCCAGCATCCCATGGGGGTTCTGTGGCCAGCTTGGTGGCTCCCTAGGAGTAGCAAGGAGGCCACTTAGAAGTAGCTGGTCCTCCTGGGCAGCCCAAGTAGAGGCTGAGGACAGAGTCCTGAGCAGTGACACAGGGCAGTAAAATGTCATGGCCCTTGACAACACACCCTGCAATCTTCTCACACTGCAACCCTGCACACAAACAGCCACACAGGCTCCCTCCTGGAACGCTGGAACCCAAACCGCTCAGCACACCCACTAGCCACAAGGAAACACCTTTATTTCTGCTTCAAACTACCAAGCAAGCAGGGCCTGGCCAGGCCTGGGACACAGCAGGGGCCGAGGTCCTGAGGAGGCCTGGTAAGGCAGCAGACTTTGCTGCCCTAGTCCAGGCAGGCCTTGCCCTGCTGTGCCCAGCCTGGCCACCTTGGCACTGAGGCTCCCAGAAATCAGTTGGGCCATGCCATATCCTCATCTGTCAGTGGGCCAGGTGCACCTGGCTCCCAGAGCTGGCATGTGCACTGCCAGTATCATCTTCTGGTGCTCCTGGTGGACTTGTGGAAGGGGCTGCAAATATACAAAAGCCTTGGTGTTGGGGGGCTGCAGCTGGGGTGGATACAAAGGATCCAAGTAAGCCCATGGCAGGTTTCCAGGCAAGGACACACAGACCCTCCCTGGGGAAATGAGAAGGGAAGGACACTAGCCACCTAGTTCCAGGGAGGGAAGACAGGAACAGCTCATCAGAGAGAAGGGGTGGCAGAGTAAAAGGTAGCCCGAGGGAACCCTGGGATCTCCTCAGGGCCCAAGACCCAGCAGTCACTCAAGGGCAGTCCCCAGTGTGCTGGCCTGGGTACTGGAAGGAGGCTGGCAGAGGGGAGGGGTTTGGTGACATGGGTGCTGAGGGGGACACTGACCACAGGACTGGGGTTGAGGACAGGAAGTGGTGGCCAGGCTGCCAGCTGGGGCTGAATCCATTTCCTTCCTAGGGACACAGCCTCAGGGACTGCTGGGTATAGTTCAGCCTTCATGTCCCCTCCCTGGGAACCCCACTGCCACTGGCCCCTTCCTGTGTCTGGCCCTGGCCCTGGCCCTGGCCCATGACCCCTCTTGCCTCATGGTCCTGTGAAGGCTCCAGCCTTTAAACATGAAACTGGCCACCAGGACAGGAGCAGCCACAGGGCCACCACATCCTCCAAGTGTACGGCACCTGACCCTCCAGGCCTGGGGCAGTGCACCAGCACTGAATGTTTTGGGTGGGGGTGGTAGCAAAAGGTGAGAATGTGCAGTCGTTCACCCAACACACACTGGCTGTGCCCTTCTGGGGGCCACAGAGTGGAAGAAGGTGGCAGAGGAGGCCAGGCCGGGCCTGGGAAGTAAGGGACAACAGGAGAAAGTGAGCGGTGGGAGGTGACAGTGCCCGTCTCAGCACCCTGTGGGCAACCTGGGACTCACCAGCAGCAGCCAGGCTCTGAGGGGCTGCCTTCTGGGTGCCCTCTGGGGGCCAGCGCAGCTCCCCACTTTCCACAGCTCCTACCTTGCTTGGCTCCACCACAATGTAGGGCAGCCGCGGGCCCAGCCAAGATCCCATCTCCTGGACACCCTCCACAACCTATGAGGAGGATGGATGGAGTGAGAGCAATGTTAAGCCTTAGGCACTCCACCCACCCAGAGCCCCAGGCAGGGCTGAGTCTGGGACCTTCAGGGGTTCTGGGAAGTGGGGTGCATGGCCCAAGTTCAGCCCCAAAAACCTCTGCCACAGACCACTGCAGGCTGGAGAGGTGGAGCCACCCCCAGGGCTCACCCAGGGCTGCCAGGCACCTGAGCCCTTGCAGCCCCTGACCAGGGTCTTCCTTGTGGGCCCTTGCCTCCTCCTCTGCTCAGAGGAGCTGGGAAACAATTGCCATGGCAACCTGTGCTGTGCACTCAGCTCATTGTTCAGAGCCCACACCAGCCCTCTGGATACCCTGAGGGTCTCTGCCTCCCATTCAAGGCCTCAGGGGGCAGAGGCTACAGTAGGACCTCACACCCCATCATCTGTGGTGTCCTGATAGCCCCTTCCTGGGCAGCTTTCTTCCTGGAGCCCCACCCCACCTCTTCCAACCAGAAAGATGGCTGCTGGGGGAATGGCCCCAGGAAGGGCAGGCACCTGAAGCCCTGGCATTGCTGTGGCACCTGACAGCAGGTCTCAAAGCAAATAGCTGGCTCTGCCTAAAGTCCTCTCTAACCAAGTACCATGGGGACCCTGAAGTGTGCAGCAGCAGTCTAGGTCATCCATAGCATGGAAGAACACATGGGTTGGGTCAACACTCCACCCAACACTGGTTCCCTCCCAAATGCCAGTTCTAGAGTGTGCCCTGGACATGACAGGCACCCAGATTGGCACTGCCTGAGACTCCAACACAGGTAGCCTCAGGTGGCTCCCCCCCAACACCCCCTGCAGCCCAGTGCCTCAGGGCTCCATCCCTTTGTGCAGGGGCTTTGAGTCCTATGATGTGGATGCCCGTGGGCACCATGCCCTGGGAACCAGAGCCAGCTGGCTCTCTGGCATCATATCACATGCAGCCAGCAAGACATGCTCTTGTTTTTGGGGACAGCACTGGTGTGCCTAGGCCCAGAAGGGTGGCTTTCCTCCAATTGCTCTATTAATCAGGTTTCTATAAACGAGTTACTGGGCAGGCCTGGTGGCACACATTTGTAATCCCAGCACTTGGGAGGCCGAGGCAGGAGGCTTGCCACAAATTCCAGACCATCCAGGGATACACAGTGAGAACCTGTCTCAAAACAAATAACTGCCTCCCCAACTTGGGTGGGAGGGCCGAAGGCAGCAGGAAGGGCAGGCATGTCCCAGGTTGTGGGTCTAACTGGAGCTGGGGTCCCTCTGTCCCACGCTGAGGGCCCTGGTCACTCACCTTCCCTGCAGGGTGCACCTCTGACACTGCCGGCTCGGGGGCGCTCATGCTGCTGTTGCCACTCTGTAATAGGCCAGAGTGAACAGTCTGTCAAAGCCCCACTCCTGGAGCCTTCCAACTGCTCAGCCACACCCACCCTGCATTGCTCTGGCAGGCCCAGGGCCTTCCCAGCAGCCAGAGGTGGGGGGGGGGGCAGACAGACAGACAGACAGACAGAGAGGAAGAGAGACACAGTGGGGCCAGGACCTCAGGACCCAGATTCAACGAACACAGATGTCCTCTACCTGCACCTGGTCACATCCACCCATATGGGCCAGAGCCACCACAGCAAGGCTTGGAAGAGGCCCTGCTAGGAGGCCCAGACCTTCACAGACACTGTGGCCAGAGGTAGAAACAGAGATGGGTATGGCAGGCAGGGACTCCTCTGTGGACAGAGAGCTGGGGCACCCAGGAGGGCAGCAGTGCCAGAGGAGCCTGGGTATGGGAAGCCAGGTCCTGCAGGCCATGGCAAGGCCCCGGGAGGGGGGGGGGGTGTGTGACGCACCCAATGGGTACTGCTCCTGCTGGCCCCTGTGAGGACCCCAGATAAATCCCTGGAACTTTGGCCAGAGCCAGGGCAGCTGGACAAGGAGCAGAGAAAAGTCTCGGGGGACCCAGACAGGTGGGGGCGCGGGAGTAGAGTAGAGCCCCAGCCCAGAGAGGGCGCTGGAGACGGTCCGACAAGGCTCTGACTAGGGTGAGAAAGAAGCTGAGAGTGCCGGGAGGAGCAGGCGACGGCATAAAAGGCAAGGCTGTCTCAGCGCAAGAACCCACGACTGCCACCGCCCCTCCCCCGCGCCACCCACACCTGCCCCGCGCCAGGTGCATAGAACCCACACCCGCCCCCTCCCCACGAACTCCGCGCCAGCGCCAGGTCGCCCTCACTCGCTCTGCTTGCTCCGGGGCCACCTCCATGCCCCTCCCGCACTCTCCGCCCACGCGCGCCTCTCGCGGCACTCACGCCCTCCGCGCGCGCGGAGTTGGACGCCCAGTCAATGCCAGCCCCCACGAGGGACCTCGGCCTCCCCGGTCCCCCCGACCCTAGAGTCTAACCCTGGCCTTTCCAGACTGTGCTCCTCAATGCAAACATTCAGAAATTTGAGGTGCGGGATAAGGTAGGGCCAGATCCACGCGAAGAGGACGCTTCCACTTGGGACGGCAGAAGGGAGGAGCGTCGCGAAAAGCACCAAAGGTGACGGGGTGGGGGTTGTCATCCCGGAACTCCTTCTCAGTTTCATTCCCCAAGAGAAGCCCAGCATTCCTGGGATGGTCAGCCTCATTCAGCCGGATGTTCAGGAGCAGCTCTGGGGTGAGGGACCCACTGTCCCAAGCCACATAATCTCCTGGCTGTCCACTGTCTGGCAGCCACTGTTGGTTACTTAACATCCAGCGTCCGTTTATGCAGCCACCACCTAGCTGCATTCACACCTTTTTCTACCACCCAGCCACCACTCAACCACCACAGGGCATCAACCACCTGACACCCATCATCCACCATCCAGGACCCAATGTCAACCTGCCGCCCACCTTCCACCCTCCAACTGTCAACAATTAATCCACCACTCACCATTCCATCCAGCATGCAGCATCCCCCTCCCATCACCACACACTGGACAGCTCACCTCCTATTTATTGAGCACCTATACATCATGAAAATCCCACAGTCCACCATTCATTAACTGTTCATATATCTGCTACCCATCCCAACATTGCCAATGAAGTAACAGTTTCCCATGACATATTTGGCAACTGGGTTGGGAGCAATAGCTGAAGCAGGAGGATCATAGGTTTATGGCCAGCCTCGAACTTTGGATTAACAGTGAAATCCTGTCTCAAAATAAAACAAAACAAAACAAAACAAAATAGAGGGTAGGGATGTAGCTCAGTGGCAGAATGCCCTTGAGTTCCACTTTAATACTGAAAACAACTATTTACCCATCTACTGTTCATGTATGTATCCACCAGCTATTTCACAGTCAAGCATCACTCCATTTGTCTACAAGCCACATATCCTGAGTTCTTCATTGATCTCCGCCCAACTGACCTGTCTCTCACGCAGTTATCACTCATTCAGCACCTCTCCTCCAGTCTTATTTCTCCAGCTCCAGTTTCCATCCATTTGCCCACCTTCTGTCCACCATCTGTTACCTCTATCTACCACATACCTATCCACCAGTGTCTGTTTCATAATAATGCCCTCCATCCAACCATCCAGCCACCCACCTATCTTTCCATCCATTATTTGGATGCAACTCACTATTCATTCCAAATCTATCCAAGTATCATCTACCATCTGTTGATACTCATCCATGCTAAGAAAATGATATTGATTATTGTGTGTGTGCCAAGCAATGTCCTGGGTCCTGAGGACAGAGTAGTCAGCATTCATCGACCATGCTCCACTCACCATCCTATGCACTCACTATGCAACAGGCCTCATCTATTACTCACTGTCCATTCGCCAACTGCCGATCTTTACCACAAAGCCATTTCTGTATCATATACCACTCCCTACCTTCCATCCAGCCACTATCTACCCATTCACTTTCCCATGCATTCACTTTTTTTTTAAAACTTTATTTATTTATTTATATTACAGCTGGCTCAGCCTGCCCTAGGGGTGGGGCTGACGCAGCATGTGGTGCTGGTGAATGAATCGTGGTCCCTGTGATTGTCTAAGCTTGCCTAAGCAGGCACTTTAGACCACTGAGTTATCTCGCCAGCCCCACATTCACTTTCTGAATGCGGCCATCTACTACCTAACCTTTCATTTGTTGGTTAACCACCATCTCCCCATCCAGAGTCCACCTGTTCATTGTCTATCCAGATCCACCTTCCTTCTACACTTCCATGGGTAATCCATACCCTTTATCCATCCAGTTAGCAAGTGTCCATTTATTTGCCACCTGTACACCATTCATGCACCCTAAGCCACCATCCAATTTTCATCCAATGCCCGCTTCATCCAAGCCCTAGTAATTTACCCATCGCTCATGATCCGCCCTTTGATCCTATATCCATGAACACATCCTCCTCTATCATATATTCTCTGTGGATTGATCCATCCTGGTCACCCTCATGCAATTTGCCCACCTTCCATCTAAGCCTGCATGACTCGCCCACCACCCACTGCCTGCAATTCACCTGCTACCCACACTTCATTCATTATCCATCAGCTTATCAATGCAGCACCCAGATCGATTCATCCCTCCATCTGTCAGCTTACAATCTAGTCATCATTACTTAAACAACAGCCTCTGTATATAGATCTGCCATCTTCCATCCCCCTGCCATCTGCCGCACTTCTAGCTCCTACCCAACTACATCCTTAGGTCCATCCACCCCACTTATGCTCGCTCTACCATTCACCAACCACCCGTCAGTTAGTCCATGTGCTCACTATTCATCCAAACCCTAGTCATTTACCCATCCTTATCTTCCACACTCATCTGCTATTTTCATATTGTATTCTTGTATTTACATATACATGCGCACCAGTGAAAGGGTCTATTTCTATGCCTCCACCACCCATTTCCATCACCATCCTTTGGCTCATTGATTCATAAACTAAGCTTTCACTTATTGGTAACTATCACTATTTGTGCCTGTTCATCAAGATCAGTGGAGCACAGCCCAGGTGTCTGGATGATGGCGTTCAGGCAGCTACCTGAGGGAAAGGATCCACCCTTGTGGGTGGCCTTGCCAATGGGCTCCTGGCCTGCATAGAATAAACAGGAAAGAAGTGATTGTTCCAAAGAGGAAGGGCTTTGGACACCTATCTAGCCTCCAACCTGGACTGGGGCTGCCTCCTCAATTCCTGTGTTCTCTGGCTTCCCTGCTCTCAGGCTGAGCAGCTGCTGGACTGGGTACTCTTGGGAGCACAGACAGCACTGAGTCTTGGGCCTGACTAAACTCACCTGCAGTGACACATCCATCTCCACTGACCCATCCTCTAGCAAGCCCTCATATGCATCGAGTACCCACTCATCATTTGGTGCTGGTGCTGGTGCTGGTGTTGGGTTCTGGATTCATTAAAATGAATAAGTACAATCCAAAGTCATGGCCCCATGATCCAAAAGGACCAGATAGCCAGGCATGTGATGCACACCTATAAGCTCAGCACTCTGGAAGGCTGAGGCAGGAGGATTGCAAGGTTGAGCCCAGCCTGGGAAATTTAGGAATAATTTATCTCAAAATAAAAAAGGGCTGGGGATATGGCTTAATGTGAAGACTCTACATCTGACCCCTAGTACTGGAAATAAAAGTAGGAGCCAACAGGCAGAAGAGGGAGAGGTCAGTGTAGAAGCATACATCATGCTGCGGCATCCAAGCCTCCATCTCTGGACATGGATGAGCAGCCCTCTCCACACAAGGGGTGAGGCAGAAGGAGAGGATGCCTTACTGGTCAGGAGAAGCTGAGGGGGGTGGGGAGAAGGGAGGTGAGCCTGGGAGGAGGTGGCTGAGAGTGTGCAAGGTGGCAATGCCCAGGGAGGAGCCATGTCCTTTGTGGGACAACAGGTGCACTTTTCCCCTGCAGGTGAGGACCCAGTCAACTACATTCCTAGAGGGTGTCCCGCATACACACTTCTGCACCCTGAAAAGGCTCAGGACCTGTGGGCTTCATGGCCGCAGGTGCCACTCCACTCCACACCCAGGCCTGTGTCAGACCCTACCAATCTTGTCTCGCCCAGCCCCCAGACGCCTGCCTTGTATCACCTGAGGTGTTAGTGTCACCTAGGTGTCAGCTGAGGAGAGGCTTGCAGGTCACTCAGTGTTAGGGCCTTGAGCCTCTGCTGCCACCGGGCGTCCTGCACATTACCGTGGAAACCATCTGAGCTCCAGCCTGTGACTCCCTGTCTCCCTCCGCCCTGCCCTCCGCGGCTTCCGCATTAGAGACCATGGAGCCCAAGGTGGGTGGCGCATCCTGGCCACTTTCGGTCTTGGCTGTGTTTCCTCGGGACAATGCACTACACAAAGGGTAAGGGCTACCCCTCTTGGCGTCCTCGGCTGTGCTAAATCCGCAGCGACCCCGCACCCTCCAACCCTTGCAGCTTAGTGCAAGCCTAGCTCACGGCCCCGCGCGGGCTTCTGTCGCCCCCTGGTGGCTCCATTGGGTATTACACTCAGGCTCAGGGCGCTCCCCCGCCTGTTCCCCCACGCGCGCGGTGCGGGACCTTTGGTCCTTCAGCGTTGCTCCCGCTGCCAGGAAGGCCTGGAGGGGCCCTTCAGTCTCCTGGCTGGATTAAGCTTCTTGACGTAAACAGATTTTGGAGTTACAAATATTTTAGTAAGGGAGTCCTCCCAGGCCTCTGCCCGGACAGGAGGGGAGCCAGGATCCCCATCACACGGAGGCTGCGTCCTGCTAGCAAACCACACAGCCCTGAGCATCGAGCCCCTACCCAAGAACCCTCTGCCCTGGTCCCTTTCTGCACCCGACCCCAGAACAGTGCAAGCTTGGGGTGAAGGACAGGACGAGGGCAGGTGCACGGTCCTGAGCCACCTAACGCAGCCCCTTGGTACAGCTGGGGAAACTGAGGCTCAAGGAGGCAAGGCCAGCCAGCCTCATAGCAAGCACCTCGGAAGGCAGTCGGCTCCACTGCACAGATGGGAAAGTTGAGGCTTGGGGCATCCTTTCTCCTTGGGCAGAGCTGGATCTGGGTTGAGAGTGAGGCAGAATTTCAGACTGATGGGTCTCTGGCTGCAGACAGATGACCAGGGCAGGGCAGGGGGACAGGTGACCTGGATGATGGAGAAAGAACTCAAGGACAAAGCTCCAAGGGGGACAACAGGGTGGAGTAGGCACTGCCCAAGGCCACATCCACCCAGGGTACAGGACAGGGTCATTGCCCCACCCTGGCCACCTGATCCTCCTGAGGCCCCACCCAGCCCATCTGGTTTCCGCAGGAAGTTGGGCCTGGCTTGGAGTGGGCGACTGGGTGCTCTCCAGGGCCCCCTGAGGACTAAGGCCTCATGAAGCCCAGACACGGCCCAGTCCTGCAGCCACCAGACTCCCAGCCACTCAGGGCAGCTGCTGTCCACAGAGGTGGGCGAGCCCCAGGCACATGGGTGACAGGTGTAAGTGTAAAGGCCATGCCCCTGTGTGCCAGTGCACCACACAGAACCTATCTGGTGGCAAGGGGTGGGGGTGAACTTTTGCCCTTCCTGGGGGCAGATGCCACTCAGCACCTGTGTCTAGATCTCCTTTCACCCCCAAATAGGAGGCTGATTCATTGCCCCCCACCCTTTCCAGAGATGAAAACCAAGCACAAGGGCAGAGGAAGCCACCATAGCCCAGGAACCCAGGATAAGGCAGAGTTCAGTGTACAGAGTGAGTCACCCGCTGCCCAGGGTGGGGGAGCCAGGCTCCTCTCCACAACCTTGGAGGCACACTGTAAGGCCACACCCCAGTGGAGGCTGCACTGTTCCCTGATGCTGAGACACCACACAGCTGGAAAGAGCAGTTGCCCAGCTGCCCCGGGGACCCCACACGCCTTCCATCTGCTGTGGGTATCACAGAGTGGGTATTGCACGGGGTCCAGAGTCTGCCACCTCAAGCCTGTGGAGTATCTTTCTGGGTGGTGTGGCCTGGTGTCTGGTGAACTCTGCGTGCCTAGCTAGGCTGGACAGTTGGGGAGACTGCCTCTCTCACCTGGGCTTGCTATAGTGGGGGCAGGGCTTGTTCTAGGTCAGCATAGCAGGGCCACAGGGTGGGGCCTGCCAGCTCCATCCTGCCCAGCCTCCATACCCATGTGCAGCCAGAAAGAACAGCTGCCTACATGTGACCCTGGGGTGGCACATGGCCCTCCCCTACAGCCTCAGCCTCCAGAGCCCATCCTCCACCCGGTCCATCTAGCTTGGCAGGTGACCTAGCCAGGCACGCCGGCATTCCAACCTGACATCCATGCCTAAAGGCATGGTGACACTGGCCAACTGTGCATGGAGTTGTCTGACAAGCCCAGGGAATAGGGGGGTGTGGGGCCAGAAGCTCCAGTGAGGGCACCAGGCCCCAAAAGTACCAACACTAGCTGCTGGGGTGGGTGAGAGTCTGTGCTCATCTTCTCCTCCAGTCATGGTCTTCATTCAGCAGATAAGGGAGAATCTGCCCAAGCAGTGTTCAAGAGTACATGGAGCCCCTGAAGGGGATACAGAACCCAGGCTTCCCCATCACTGTCTTTGCTCCTGGCCTCCACCAGAGCCCCAGGTGCTGCCACTCTCACCTGGAGATTGTGCTCTGAAAATTGAAAAGTGGTGGGGTGGCTGGAGGACAGAGGGCCCTTGCCCTCCCTTCTGGGCCCCATGTATCCATGTTAAGCAGGTCAGGTGGTCACACCATCTTGAGGGTCTTCTGTGCCTAAGGCACTATCTAGGCCTCTGCTGGCCACACAAGCTCTGTGAAGTCCCAGCCTCTCTCAGTTGGCTGTGTGCCCCAAGATGGGGCTGGTGCTCATTCTGAGCTGTTTCCTCGTCTTCAGGAGCAGAAGGAGTGACAACATAGGACTGGGAGGAGAATACTTGCCCAGAGGCCCCTGGGGGAGTGCTTCTTCCTGGACCCCATCTTGGAAGGAACTGCTTTGGGGCAGGATGGGTGGTGAGTGGGCCAGGGCCTGCCACAGAGCCTCAGCTACTGGGCCTCCCAAGCCTCAGTTTGCCTGCTATGAAATAAGTGTGCTTCCTGAATGTTCCTCTTGCAGGTCCTCTGTGCATGCGAGCCCAGTGTGCAAAGCACAGAGCTCAGGCACAGAGCATTCGCAGGGCTGGAATCTGGATGCCTCCATCCTGACTTCTGGCCCTGCCTTCACCCCTCCTGAGCCAACGTGCACAGCATACTGGGTTCTGGGATGGGAAGTGTACCCTCCTCCCTGAGGAATGGATGGGCAGTGCAGTCGGTGGGAGTCGCAGGCTGTGTGGGTCCAGGCTCTACAATTCTGCAACTAGAGGACTGTGCAGGTCCTGTGCCCACTGTGACTACAGGCTGCACTGTGACCTTCTGAGCCTCAGAGGAAGAGCTGGGGTCTCAGCATCGGCAGGTACCAGGTTGGTTCTCAACACCCTGGGCTGTGCAGCTTCCTGCCATAGCCCCTGGCCAAGGACAGCAGAGACTAGAACTCAGTCACTTGCCGGAGCAGACAGTTGGCCTTTAGTGGGGACACTGCCAGGAACCCTGAGGAGTCTGGCACTGAGTGCCCCACCACTGGCCCACCTCCCCTCCACGATGTTCAACAGGGCCCCTCTTGACCTGCACTCATGTGTGGCAGGTCAAGGTGAAGATGGGGGGTAGTAAGCCCTGCGGTACCACCAGCTCCTTCCTGTGCTGTCCTGGTGGCCCCTATTTCCTCTCCTCCATCACCAGACTTCTTGCCAGTGCCTCCCTGGAATGACCCTAATCTGGGGGTGCCAGTTGTTTCCTGTGAGGCCTGGCTGGTATGGGTATTTGAAGCTGTATTTTTTTTTTTTTTAATGTATTTAGTACAGGATCTACAGGGTCTTACTACTAGATTGGACTCACAGTGATCCTCCTATTTTCAGCCTCCCAAGCGCTGGTCTACCACCCCTGGTCTCAATCACCATCTCGTTGAGCCCTGGGGAGCAGAGCCAGCAGCTCGAGGATCAAACCTGGGTACATGTGTCTACCTAAACAGGTGCTTTAATCTGCTGATTTAGTTGGCCAGCCCCTAAAGCTGTATTTTAAACCCATGTGCCCAGCTGCCATTCTGGTTCATTCTATTGGGTTTTTTCCCTAGCTAGCTCCCCGCCCCAGGAGTCTACTAGAGTCTCTGGGGGACCTCAGCTTTGTGAACCTCTATGACAACAGCTCCCCATTGCACCCCCTCTCCATATCCAGCTTCAGGAGGACGCGTGTGTCTCTGCCTCTCTTGTATACTGACCTTAATGTGGCACTTTCTTTGTGTCAGGCCCTGGCCTTCCAAGTTCTCACTGTGGAAGGCTCAGGTGTTGGCAGTGTTAGGGAGACCTATGGCCCAGGGAATCTAGTGCAGAAGCCTCCGGAGCCCTGGCCAAGGATGACTGTGTGGAGGGCTGGTGACCCACTCCAGGAGGAGGAGCAGGCTGACACCCCACACCAGCTCTGTCCAGGTCCTTGGCCCATCCAGCACTGCAGCTGGTGCTTCTGCCCTGTGCTGTGCCTCTCTGCCCCCTCCCCCACAGACCTCCACAGACCAGCCACTACCCTACCCCTATTCCTTAGCTCCCTATGATCTGGGGGCTCAGGCAGTGAGTGTCCCCCCAGCCCTCCCAGCCTGCTGCTGGGCATGGCTCCCCTCGGCCCTCCCTTGTCTTGCCCCCCTGGTGCTGTGTCTGTGTTTTCGGTAGGGACGGATTACTTTCATTGAGAGAGTCGGCAGGGCACTGTAGCCTGGGTTTCCTTTCCCTTCCCCTTCTCCTCCCGCCTTGGCTCTTCCCTTCGTGTGCGGCCCCTTTTGCAAAAGGTGTGCTTCCTCATTTCCTATTATGTGTCTTTTATTTTGCCCTTTACATTATTTATATTTTGGGTTTCTCATACAAGAGAAGTCACATGATATTTAAGGTATGTCTGGTTTATTCACTTAGAGTTATGGCCTCAAGATTCACCCGTTTTCTGACAAATGCCTCAGATTTACAGTGGTATAGTGCTCCATTGGGGCTAATCACTGTGTTTTCTCTCTCTACTCACCTCTGGATGGACACACAGGCCACTTCCAAGATCCAGGTGGTGTGCATTGCGCTGCTATAAACATGGGTGAGTGTGTATCGTTGTGAAGTGTTCGACCCTTCCAAGAAGACATCTAGCAGGGATAGCTAGCTGGATTGAGTGGATTTTCTCTTTTTAGCTTCTTGAGAGAACTGTATACTGGTTTCCATAGTAGTTTACTAGTTTACAGTCTCACCACGGATGTAGAAGTATTCCTTTTCCCCAGCATTTATTATTATTATTATTATTATTATTATTATTATTATTATTATTATTATTATTTGTCTTTTTGAGACAGGGTCTCACTATACAGGTTAGGCTGGCCTTGAATTCATTTTTGTAGCCCAGGCTGGTCTCGAATTCACACTGATTCTCCTGCCCCAGCCTCCCAAGTGTATTATTATTATTATTATTATTACTTTTTTTTTTTTTTTTTTGATGAACCAGGAATTGAACTCAGGACCTTGCACTTGCCAAGCAGGCACTTGTGCCCCTGAGCTATCTCTCTGGCCCCTCCCCTGCATTTATTATTATTTGATTTCTTGATCATGGCCATTCTTTCTGGAGTGAGATGGAATCTCAGTGTACATTTTTTTTCATGTATTTATTGGTCATTTGTTCTCTTTCTGCTCTCTGCTCCCCTGGTTTTTCCATTGCCTCTGTCTCCATTGTCGCTGTTCTGCCACCATGAATTGCTGCTCTCTGCCATGTGCCTCTCTGCCTTGGATCCAGCCAAGTATGGACTGAAACTTCCAGTAACTGTGAGCTCAATAAACCTTTCCTTCCTTCATTCTGAGTGTCGGGAGTTTGTCCCAGCGATGAGAGAAGAGTAACTGGGACAACTGTCTTCTGGATATTAGTCACCTGTCCAAAGTGCAGCTGGGACCTTTTTTCCTCATTCTCTAGGTTGTCTCTTCACTGTGTTGGCTGCTTCCTTTGCTGTATGAAGTTTTTAATTTGATAGAATCCATTTATTGATTCTTGGTGTTACTTCCTGTGCAGCCTGATTTCTGTTCAGAAAGCCCATGCCTACACCTTTAAGGGTTTTACTTATTTTTAGCTTTCAGTTGGTTAAGTGTTTAATATTTATATCTTTGCTCCATCTTGATTTCAGTTGAGTACAGGTGAGGGATATGGATCTAGAGCCAATCTTCGGCATGTGGAGAGCCAGTTTTCCCAGCACCATCTATTAGAGAGGCTGTCCTCCCTCCAACACTTGTTCTTGACCCCTTTGTCAAAGAGAGATAGCTGAATGTGCTGGGGTTGTTTCCTCTGTTCTGTCCGTTTGGCCCACAGGTCTGTGTTTGTGTTGGTACCAGAATGTTTTTTATGGCTGTAGCTTTGTAATGTAATTTCAAATCCAATATGTGATGCCTACCGTTTTGCTTTGGTTACCCAGGATTACTTTATGCTATTCTGGTTCTCTCTCTCTCTCTCTCTCTCTCTCTCTCTCTCTCTCTCTCTCTCTCTCTCTCTCTTTCTCTCTCTCTCTCTTTTGTCTTTTTTTTTTGTCTTTTTGTCTTTTTGAGGCAGGGTTTCCCTATGCAGTTCAGGCTGGCCTTGGGCTCACTTCTGTAACCCAGGCTGGTCTCGAACTCACACCAATCCTCTTGCCTCAGCCTCCCAAGTACTGGGATTACAGGCATGCGCCACTCTGCCTGGCTTGGGTCTCTTCTTGTTCCATGTGAATTTTAGGATTGTTTTCTTTAGTTCTGTGATGAAAGGACTATTGATATTTTGATTGAGATCACATTAAAACTGTGTCTTAGTCACTATTCTGTCGTTGCTGGGACAAATACCCGACACACAAGCTTAGGGGAGGAAAGGTTTATTTAGCTCACAGTTCCTGGAGGTTTCAAGAGGCTGCCCCCACTTTATAGGGACTGGAGGTGGGGCTGGGGCACTGCTGTGTCCAGGGTGATCTGCTCCATGCCTCCCCGAAATCACCACCTCACGGAGGAGGGGAACTCTGCCTGTGCTCTCAATTTAACCATTAGCGCCTCTCTTGGCCACGCCCCTCAAGCCCCGCCCCTCAAGCCTCGCGCTGGACAGCCCGGCCTCTCAGCCTCTCGAGGGCTTCACAGCCCCATGATGTACATGAGGCTTTGGGGGGACAACTAGATACAAACCACAACAAACTGTATATCAGTTTTGAATGTATGGCATCTTGACTATATTTGTTTTGCCTGTCCAGAGGACAGAGAACACTTGAATTTTCTGAGATCCACTTCAATCTTCTTTTTCAAAGTAATACAGCTTTCCCTGAAGAGCTCTTTAACTTCCTTGGTTAGGTTAATTCACAACTTCTCTTGATGGTGCTGTGAGTGGCAGCTTTCCTGAGTTCTTGCTTGGTGAGTTCATTCTTGGTACGCAGGAACGCTACTTACTTTGTGTGTGATTTTGTATCCTGCTACAATGCTGAATGAAGTCATTAATTCTAGGATCTTTCCCCCACGGGGTTGATGTTCAGCAGCCTCGAGGTGATAGAACAAGTGGCCCTACATCTCACTTTTGGGGTCACATGGAATTTCGTATTCGGGATGTACCTTATTTATGTGTCTGCCCAGTGGACATCTGTAGTCAGTTAGCCTTTCTGTGTCTGTCTGTCTGTCTCTCTCTTCAGTAAGTGATAAATATCAGGGCTGGGGATATAGCTCAGCAGTGCAGCACCTGTGTGGCAAGCGCAAGGTCCTGAGTTCAACTTCTGGTCCCCCTCTACCCTGAAGGACTGAATACTGAACCCAGGGCCTTTGCAGAGAGTTACATCCACAGCATTGTTCATTTGTTATTTTGAAACAGGTCTTGCCTGTCCGGCGCCGCGACACAAAGGCTTGAACGCCGGACTTAAGCTTGTAAACGTTTATTCCGTACAGCAGCCAGGATCTAACAAGATCCTCCACCCTTTACATCTCTGCCTCTTCTCCTCCTCCAGCCCGCGCTTCCCTCATATATGGCACTTCGCCCACCAATCACCATCGCTCGCACAGTCAAATCTGATTGGTTACTACATCGGTTGCCAGGCAAAAGCAGATTACAGCTAAGTTGTTTTTCGCAGCAGGACGACCCGGAAGCAGGAAGCCGGCGCCATCTTTTGGGAGCGGCTCATGCTGAGGCCCTCAACACTTGCCAAGTTCCTATGTTAGCCAGGCTGAGCTGAATCTTTCAGTCTTCCTGACTCAGCCTCCCAGAATGCTGGATTCTAAGTGTACGCCAGCTGCTTGGCCTTGGCTTTCCTCTTCCAGTGAGAAGTCACATTATCGTTAGTATTACTGCACACATGACAATGCCAGGAAGAGGTCCCTAGTGTGGGGAGCTGAGAAAATGTATGAGTGGCCTGCTTCCAAGGCATGGGGAGGCCCAGCCAGGTCCATGCCATGGGCCAGTGGCTGTGGCCTCTGGGTCCTGGATAGGTGGCTAGAGTGAGAGTGACCAGAGCCTGAGACAAGAGCTGTGCTGTCACTGTAGTCCGGTATCACCGCATGCTACAGCCTCCCAGGAGTCAGAGCGCAAGGTGGCTTTGGGCACAGCCCACTTGAGGGATAAAGAAAGGCAGAAGAAAGGCCACCACCCATTTCTCGCACCCTTCTGCCCCCACCTCACCTATGGAGGACAGTGTGTCTTTGGCTCCAAGGACACCCATTGTCCCCAGCTCCTCCAATGGCTGCAGGACAGCAGGTACACACCCACCTCAAGCCCCAAGCATGGCACCACCAGTCCTTCCATGTAAGGTTAGGGGCGCCTTCCTCAGGAGCACAGTGTGCTGCCACAGCCCATCCTGGCCACAGTCCCATCCCTTTGCGGCCTCTTTGGCAGCATATCTTAGTCTTAAGCTGTGGTGGGATGATCTGAACTTGGATTCTTTCCTGATCTGAGGCATCTCTGGGCCTGTTCCTGAGCTCTCTTCCTCTCCTGTAATGGTGAGACCTCTTGTGAGAAGTGGTGAGAAGCTGCTGGAAGGCCTTGTAGACTACCTGAGTCTCAGTCCTGAGAGCCTCCACCACAGTAGAAGGACCTTGGTGAGCATTTGTCCCATGGGCAGGCATCCTGTGCCATTCTGAGAAGCCCATGTGCTGCAAGTCTCTGACTTGCAGGTCAGCCCGTGTGAAGTACCATGGCAGTCTTGCTGTCCAGGAGGATTTCTCTTCAATCCCTTTTCAGGGCTTCACCTGTATCTCTTAAGCAGTGGCCACCCCTCTGGCTGGGGTCATAGCCCCTTGTGGGCTTTTTTTTCATTTTTGGTACTATGCGTTATTAAAATCAGAGCCTTTGCACTGAGCTATATCCACAGCCTGTTTTTGTAACAAAGCCACAAAATCACTAAGTTGCCCAGTCTAGGTTCAAATTTGTAATACTCCTCTGTCAGTTTCTCTCAGTGCTGGGACTTCAGGCATGCGCTGCCATGCCTGGCTCTGCAGACCAGTCTTAATGGCAGGTCCACATTTTTTCACCCTCAGTTGACTACCCACGAGTGCATAGCTGTGGATTAAGAAGTTAGCAAAACAGTCACAGTAAATACTGTGGGCGCCTGCACTATCTGCTCATGACGCTGACTTGTTCCTTCCAGATACTTTTGGGCCCAGTCTCATTTGACAGTGGAATGCAGCTGCACATATCCAGTCTCATGATACAGTGGATAACATCTGTTTTTCAGTGGATAGATAGCTTGGGTTGCATAGTTCCACAATATCCATGCCCAGGCATTCAGCTTCTTCTGAGAGCCAGTAGCAAGCCAGTAGCTGCCTTTGAGAATCAAGTTTTTGGTAGAGGAAGACATGGACTCTCCCCAAACCCTGAAGACATACTCCCCTGTCAGAACACACACCCTGGCGCACTGCTGGCTGTGTCTCACACTTCTGAAAGCTTGTCCTCTGGGTTATGAAATTCAAGTGGCAGTGCAGCTTCTACCAAAACCTGTATTTAAGAGACACATCTATGTTTTCTGGGTTCCATCTGATCTGGTGGCCATAGAGGATGCCATTGAGCAAATGAACCAGGAAAGCTCACACAAGATAGTAAATACAACCTTGAAAATCTAAAGGTAGCTATCAGATATTGTGCATCTTTTTTGCTGTCTCATCTTTATTTTGTAAAAAGAAGCAGATTTAAGAATTTAGGATATGGTAAAAAATTAGTTACATTTTAAAAAATTTGTCAAGTGCTACAGCACACAATATGTATTTGTTTGTTTGTTTGTTTGTTTGTTTATTTGATATAGGGTCTCACTACTCAGTTCAGGCTCATGGCGATCCTCATGTGTCAGCATCCCCAGCGCTGGGAATTTACAGGTGTATGCCACCATGCCCAGTTTTAGGCCTGGCATGGCATGCCCAGGGTTCTGGGAGCTGGCATGGCATGTGTTATCAGGGAACCTCCCCAGCCCAAGTAAGATTTTAAAAATGTCAATGCTTATAGACATTTCTAAAAATGACTGAATTATAAGATGCTATATAATATTGAGCCACCAAGGGATGGGATTTAGGCAAAATAAATAAATAAATAAGGGCACACCTTCACTACAAGGATTAAGTCTGCAGTTGGAGGCTACCGGATAGCCAGAGCTGTGGGTTTTGCGGTGGCATTTCCCCCTCTGCAGCACCATTACGGTACAGCTCTCTTTGTGATACTTAATTGGAAAAAGAATACTGTTGGCTGCCAGCACAGGAACCCCCCGCCAGTGGAGAGAAGCAAGCAGGCCGGGCAGGGCAGCCAGCCCAGCCCTTAGCTCACATGCAAGGTCCAGGGATCTGGATAAGAAACATTAAATAACATGACCAGGACGTGTTTTATTACCTTCTGGAGTGCTCCTCTACAATAATTACGGACAAACCTGAGCAAGAGGAAAGGGGGAGAGGGTAGCCGTTCCCATACCGAGGTTCTGGCGGCGCAGTAGACAACCACGAAGCACGGACCACCACGTTACTGAAATCGCGGGCCCTCCGGAGCGGCTTCATTGCTGGATCGTTCGTACCAGTGAAATCCACGTGGGCGCCAATCTGACCCTGTCTGGCAGGTCAGCACATGGGTTCTCACCTGGGGAAGGAGCGGCGATTAAGACAAAGAAGAAAACCCAAATAATGTAAAGCCAACTTTCAATACTTTATGATCATTATTAACTTTCTACAATTAACTTTTCTTTTTCTTTTTTTTTTTTTTGAGACAGGGTCTCACTATGCAGTTGAGGCTGGCCTTGAGCTCACTTTTGTAGCCCAGGCTGGTCTCGAACTCGCACCAATCCTCCTGCCTTAGCCTCCCTAGTGCTGGGATTACAGGCGTGAGCCACCACACCCAGCTCTACAATTAACTTTGAAGCAATATAATACTGTTTAGTTTTTAGAATAGCACGACAGTACTTGCTCTATGATTTATATTATGTTTTTCAAAAGTTAATCAGATTCTCTGGAAGTTCTTTAAAAATAGAACAGAGTATTTTCAGAAGGCTAGACTGACCCAGCTATGAGGAGACTACTAATCCATTCACAAAGGAGAGCTGTCACGTTCCTTGAATAATGTTTTTTAGACTTCTCAAATCTTTTGTCAGGATCTTGTCTCAAATAAATGGCTCAGTGGAAGTTTATGTGTTGTGAATCAAAAGTAAAGCTATATAGATTTAACATGTAAGCCTAAAAAAAAAAAAGAAAAGAAAACTGTTGGAGAGTTTTACTCCATTACCCTTGTATTAGAAAGAAAATACTGTTGGGCTGGGGAGATAGCTCAGTAAAATAAACGCTGCCTGGCAAGTGCAGGGTCCTGAGTTTGATCCCTAGTACTGAAAAAAAAAAAAAAAAAAGGAAAAAAATAGAAAGAAACTACTGTTAATAAACCCGGTATGCAAAGAGAGAAGGAACAAAAATTCAGTTGAACAATACTGAAAGTCCTCAAGTCTTTGTAAGGTGATAGAATAAAATAAGATTAACTCACTTATCTGGCTAAATTGAACTTTTGTAGTTACAAAATTAATATTTCAGCTAAGAATATAAGTTTACAGACCAAAAATTAGAGAAAAAGAGGGGCTACAAGGATAGCCAGTATTTTGGCCCTAGCCCTTCAAGGTCAGTGAAGACTCAGGACAGAACAGAACTTGTGTTGTAACATCCTATTAACTCAGTGATTTCCCAAATTTTCTGTTCAGGGAGTTTAAGGGACCACAGAGGAAAGGGACTGAAGGTCCATAGTGTGCCTAAGGACAGTCACAAGGAGAGTCACCTGGAGAGAAAACATTCTCTCGGGCTTTCACAGACAGCAAACTGGTCAAGCAATGGCTCATCCAGATGGCTGACACTGTCAACAGTTGTACAAAGCACTGTACATGGTCCCAAAGTAAATCCTGAAGGGATTTGACTGCCTTTGGGAGATACAAAAACTACATGTTTTGTTAAACAGGTCTTACTTTCACTTGCCCTTAACCACCCAGCAGAAAAGTTTAAACATGACACACAAAACATAAAGGTAGCTTAGTATGCTGAGCTGTAAAAGGCTCAAATCCACAGCTTTCAACTTTGCCAGTTTTGCCAGTAACCCACTGCAATTATGGAACATTTGGCTATATACAACTACCTTCTCTCAGATCAAAGAGAAGAAATCTGTTGTACCAATAACCATAAGAAAATTTATCATGTCTATACCTTGTGCTCTGTATAACTACAATGAGGACAACAATATGCATTATATCAATTATTGGGAATGTATTACTAATGTGTTTTGAAACTGTGACATTGTAATTTCTTTTTTTTTTTTGTAATTTCTTATTAAAAGTAGTAAGTAAATAAATGTGAATAAGTCTAAAAAATTAATATTTCAAGTAAATGCTGCATTTTGTCCATTTGTTTTTATTATTTTTTCCTTCTTTCTTTTTTTTTTTTTTTTTTTTTTTTTTTTTTTTTTTTTTTTTTTTTTTTTTTTTTTTTTTTTTTTTTTTTTTTTTGAGACAGGTTCTCACTATGTAATTCAGGTTGGTCTTTAATTCACGATGTAGTTCAGGTTGGCCTAGAACTCACAGTGATCTTCCTGGTTCAGCCTCCCAAATGCTGGGATTACAGGTATATATCACCAAGCCTGGTTATAGATTAGTTTTGATTATTTTTTTCATTATGAGTTGTGTTTTTGTTGTCTTTCTCCAGTACTGGGGGTTGAATAGAGGACCTTTGCACTAAGCTATCTACTTAGACAGTTTGTTTTGCTAAACTGACCCAGCTTGGCTTGAATGTATGATCCTTCTGCCTCAGTTCCCAGAGTACTGGATTACAAGTGTCTGACACCAGGCCCCACTGGCTATTTTCTTACTTACCTGAAAGTCCAGCAGTCTGTGATAGGATGCCAAACACTATGACTTTACCTTTGTGAATGGTGGACATGGCCTTTCTCTCTCTCTCTCTCTTCTGTGGTAGCAGGGATTAAACTTAGGACCTATAGATAAAATTTTATTTCAAGACAGGGTCTTTTTATATTGCTAAACTGTCTCAAATTTTTGATCATTCTGCCTCAACTTCCCAAGTAGCTATGCACCAGAATGCTTTGCTATTCTATAGCCCTATTGTGGTTCCTCCCTGTTTTGTGGCCTTAGGGATTGAACTCAGGGCCTTGTGAATGTTATCCAGGTATTCTCCCACTGAGCTATGTTTCCAGCCCTTCTGGGTCTATTTAAATTCCTTGGAAAGAGTCTTGACATTTTCTTGTCTTTATTTTCACAATCTTCTAGGTAGATACAGAACAGTGCTCCATCTAAGGCTTTTCCTAAGAGATCTGTGGCAAGAGCAAGTGGGTGGATCTCAGTGGCAGGAACCTCAGCACTAACACAGAGCCCTCAGAAGCTCTACCCAGAGCCTACAGTGTTCTTCTAGTCTGGCTGGAGGAAGACACTGCTCTCATCATGGCACCAGCCACTACCACCTCTAATTCTTTCTGATGCTTCTTTCCCTGACCTTGGGTCATTTTCTCAAATGTGAACACTGGTCAGGGGCCCCAAAATCTCTAGGGCACTGTAGAGCCCAAGTTTTCTCTCTGGGCAGCTCTGTCATGACAGTTCCACTGCCCCTGGGTCGCCTCAGCTCTCCACACTGTCTCAAACCCCAGAAGTCCCTCTGGCTCCCCCTTAGTTCTGGTTCCACAGGGAGGGATGGGCATGGGGTGTCATGACAATCCTTGATGCATGTGCACTGCCTACACTCTTTTTCTAGTTTTAAGGAGCAGGCTTATTCTGGTCTCTATACCATGTTGGCTGGGAGCAATTAATTTCCATTTCAACACCGATTATATTGAGCATATGCTCATGTTTATTGATCCCTGATATTTTTCTACATAGGTTT
>PVJA010007282.1:34000-69417 GCA_004027025.1 Myocastor coypus | reverse complement strand
TTGTTGAAGGAGGAGACAAGAGCTTCCCTCCAGTACTCTAAGGTCAGCGTGCCTTCTCTGAGCTCTGGCTGCCTGCCCCACCTCTTCCCCTCTGGGCCTTGAACTTTGATTCCTAAAGGAGGAGGGCAGCCCCCACACAGAAGGAGCTGAGATGAGCTGTTTTCCTGGCAAGCCCCGCCGCCTGCCCTGGGACAACAGAATGGTTGGCTGGGGAAGGAGGGGCTGGAGAAGGCAGCTGGAGAACCACAGTGGAAGTGTGGGCAGAGGAGAGGGAGGCAACGGGACCAGGTTTCTGGGGATGTGGAGACGCCATCACAGTTACTGCTGTAAGAAGCCCACATTAGGGGCACAGTGAAAGCTCAGAGAGGGTAAGGAGTTTGCCTGGAGCCACAAAGATGGGAAGGGGAAGGGACAGAGGTAGGATGTGACTCGAGTCTGTGGTGGCTTACATCCTGCTGCAGGCGATCCACGGAGGCAGTGATCTCTGTGGCCCTTGGCTCCCCGTAGTTCTCTGCCAAGGTGCGGTTCAGGTGCTGCCTCAGCTCGTCACTCAGCTGTGGAGGGAGGAGCACAGGTGGGGCCCGGGCCTCCTCCTCACCCCCCTCCAGGTCTGCAGGACCCTGTGGCATGTGATGTGTGTCCTGCGGAGGCAGTACTGTGGAGGCAGTACTGTGGAGACAGTGGGGATGGGGACCAAGGTGTGCCAGGCAAAGCTGAGAGGGCTCGGGGCAGGGACAGCTCACATTTCATGGACAGTAGGCCTGACACAGGCTGCTTTCTCTAGCTGTGGATTTGCACTTTGGTTATGAGGTGATATTGTGGTTTGTGGGTAGTTGTCCCCTCAAAGCTGATGCAGTCGTTTTGGAGTGCGGTTCTAGAGTTTGTGATTAATTCATGATCTGAGGCTGGGACTATGAGTCTGAGCACTGCTGGGATTATGGCTGTGAGTGCTACACCCAGCCTGGGGCCGAGAGCCTGAAGGCAATAGAAGCAGGAGACTGGCTCTCTGTAGCTACTGTTGCTGCTACTCCCAAAATGCCTTTGCTGTTTTGCTACATTTCACCAGCATGCACTGCTGCCCTCTGCCATGTACCAATCTGTCTTGGAGCCAGCTGAGTATGGACTGGAATCTGCACTAACTGTGAGCAAAATAAACCTTTTCCTTCCTTATTTCTGGGTGTCAAGTATCTGCCCCAGCAACAAGAGAAAAGTAACCAAGACAGCTGCCCTGTGGAGACTCAAGGGACACGGGCTCCCTGCTGTTATACGTCTCCACCAGCCCAGCATCACCTTGCAAGTAACCTCAAGGATCTAACTCAGAAGTCCCTGGGTGGGAGGGAGCCAGGCTGATCACTTCTTTCTTATCAGCCTAGGCATTTCTCCTTAGCCCATGCCTCCCTTCAGATGCTGCTATGGACAGCTTTGTCCTCTGCTTCTCCTTGGGAGGGACAAGAATGGCCCCAACTCCGCGGGAAGGTCTCTGACTCCCCTGTGGGCACCTCAGCCACCAGACGTAGCAGAGCTACTGGCACTGGGAGAGGAAGCTGCTTCCAGATACACAGAGCACTGTCAGTCCCTTGAGATGGAACCACCCTGTGTGTGTCTGCTTCAGCCTCCCCTGTCACCCCACACCCCCAGCCCCTTCCACTCACCCTCTGGTAGTACACGTGAGCCAGGACCCCAGCTACCAGCTCCACGAGGAAGATGACAAACAACAGGCAGAAGTACTGGGAGCAACAAGAGAAGGGATGGTCACCACTAGGGATTAGAGCAATGAAAATTTGCCCAATTTTCATCTGTTGGTGACCCCTCCTGCCAACCTCCCCTGGACCAGCGGCCTCTACCAGCAGCTGGCAGGGACTACCAATGTCCTTTTGTTCACAGGCCTGCTGGCTCCAGTCACCCACTGAGCACACTGGGTGCCACTGGAGGCCAGGTGCTGGCACTGTAACCAAGATGAACTTGCCCTCAAAGTCACCGGAGGTCAGGGACAGATGTGTAAGTGAGCACAGCGCTATGTTATAACTGCAGCTACTGGTCAAGATCTAGAAAGGATGTGTGGGGGAGGATGCGTACAGAGCTTGGAGGCTGCAGGAAGCATGGAGTGTTGGTGTTCAGAGTGGGCGGGCTGGGCACTGCAAGTGGAGGTGAGGAGGAAGCAGAGGCAGAGATCCAGGCAAGGCAACTTGTGTGCCACCTTCCAGGTGGATGCCCGCGTTGCGTCTCTCCTGGCCCCACAGAGCTACTCTACGGCTGTTCACCATACCTGACCCCTTCCATGAGTCAGAGTGCGCTTAGCGGCAGCCTGGGGTGGCTGCCCGCTTCCGGGCCATGTCCATGGGGGTGGCTAGTGGAGAACAGGCCCTGTCTCCGCCTACCTGCCTCTGCACCAGTACTGAGGCTCTTGGGTGCTGCCAGGCTCCTTCATGCACTTGGACGAGCCAGCAGGTCAGACCTACATGGACTGTGAGGAGCCAGGGACAGGTGACAACAGGTTATGAGAATGGAAAGAGGAGGGCCACTCATGCACACTTGTCCCCCAGACTTTCCAGTGCACTGCCCAGCACTGGCCACACAAGGAACTGGGGCCACATTCACTGGGATTGTGGCCCAGGCTGTGGGTGAGAGCTGAGCCTCCAGGCTCTTAGGTAGGGGAGGGATTGGGCAGGGGGAGGCAGCTGTCAGGCACCCGGGAGGGCAGGTGGGGATGGTTGGCCTCAGCAGGGACAGTGCTAGCCCATGTGCAGAGCCCTTGCCTGGCCTCCTGGTGGATGCTCAGTCGGGGTGTGGCACAGCAGGGCTGCAGAAACACAGGGGAGGGTATGTTTCTTTCTTTCCGTGGAAAAAGAACTGAAGAGCAAAGCTAGCTTTTGAATTAAGTCAATACAGCAATTTTATTCCAGCTTTGGAGCTGGCATTGAGGTCAGGCTCAGATTCTGAGTGGGGAGCTACGGTGTGGGTCCCCAAAGGCTCATGTGTTGATGGCTTGACCCCAGGGCATTGGTGCTCAGAGTGACGGGCTTACGAGGGCTTGGATCTCATCAGTGTGCCATCCACCAGTGGGCCCATCATTCATGGCATTCTTGGGGAGTGGTAGAACCTAGGAGGTGAGCCAAGTTGGAGGATGGGAGTGCCCTAAAGCAGCTCTGTCC
Source organism: Myocastor coypus (assembly GCA_004027025.1). Taxonomy (NCBI): domain Eukaryota; kingdom Metazoa; phylum Chordata; class Mammalia; order Rodentia; family Myocastoridae; genus Myocastor; species Myocastor coypus. The sequence continues at coordinate 66,265 of PVJA010007282.1, read as the reverse complement.
CTGGCCTCTCTGTCTCTCCTTGAAGGCCAAAAACAATGGTGCGAGCTGACCATGGAATGAATCCTGTGAAGCCGAGAGCCAAAGAAACCTTTCCTCTAAGGTGCTGTCCTCCGGCACTCTGCTACAGTGTCAGAAAGCTAACATATGTGGGAGCAGGCCTGCCCTACCATTGCAGGGGGGCCTAAGGTGAGCAGGACAAAGGGAGGTCCCTGGTTCCCTCCCTACTCAGGGCCTACATTGCTCTAGGAGCAGCTTCAGCCTGTGTGTCCAAGTTCTGCCTACCCCTCCCCAGGACTAGGCATCTTTTGGCTAAAAAGTTAGAGAGGGCTGGGGCCCCATCCCAGTGGTCCCACACTAGTGGCAGGACACCTGTGGGCTCTGTGTGGAGGTTCGGACCATCTGGACTAGGAACTGAAGGTCCTGGGTGTCAGGAATGGGCTCTGAGTGGGGAGAGAAGTTCCGAAGTTTTTGTCTTTTGGGTACTTCCTCCTCCTGCCTGGGTCTCAGAATGGTCCAGAATGGAACCCAGGGGTGTTCCAGGGGAAAGCTGGGGTGGGAACCCTACAAAACAGCGCATGGATTAAGACGCAGGAAGGCTGGGGATGATGCCAATCAGTGCCTGCTGATTTTGGTTGGTGGCCACTATGCCTTGTGTAAGTTAGGAAAATGCAAGGATAGCAGGTCCAGCAAGGGCTGCAAAGGGTGAGCTTTGGCCTTGATGGCTGCTGTGGATGGGGCACAGACCGCGGGTCAGCAAATGGTGATGGCACTGCCTACCCTGTCTACTCCCATGGCAGGAGAGCTTGCCTCAGCATTCTGCCTCCTCCCTCTGCCTCTGAGCCAGGGCTAAGAGGTGAGCAGGGAGCCAGAAGCAGGCACCATCAACCCAGGCGGGTACCCAGCCCTCCTGGAGCTGCCAGGTCTGTTGAATAGAGGATGGCTATACTGTAACCCACTTGAGAACTCCCCTCACTGGGCCACACTCCCCAAGGTTCTGGAAGATGCCAGGCCCAACAGCTCTCTGACTCTGGCACTGTGGGCCCTCGTCTTGCCACACAGGTCTCCCTGGTCCCCTTAGCAGTGTGCCCAATTGTGATATAGAGGAAGAGATGATGGAGTGCCCGCCGCTGTCCGCGATGACCTGGCTGCTGGCCACTAGGGGGCAGCACCTTGCCACCTGTCTTCCCTTTTCCGTCAGGGCTGTCAGTCCTGAGTCACAAGGGCATGCTAGTCCCTGAGATGTGTTTTGCTGTTCCCCTGGGATGGCACTGCCACAGTTGTGACTGCACACAGTTGAAGAAGGACATGGGAAATCACATACCTGATGTCACAGTAGGCTGAATAAGCTCGTGTAGCCTCTCAGAGACTGGTTCAGGGGCAGCCATTGGGCTGTGTAATCAGCAGGGTTGTTAGTGGGAGGAAGTGAGGCACTGCGCAGGACTGCCCCTCCCAGCGCATGGAGCTCCAGCCTGTGAAGATGGGCCAGGCTGGGTGTGCAGGGGCTCTCGCAGTTTCTGTGGCAGGAGGACTGCAGGTGTGTGACTCACCTGAAGGGGGAGGCTCTGAGTCACAGCTCAAAGGGTGACAGCTCCTGGGAGGCAGACAGAGAACTGTGCCCGTGGGGCTTCCCCAGCCTGGCGGATGCGGGCTGCCCTGGCTGCTGTAGTTCTGGGTGATGCTCTTTCTACCTACATGTGGCCTTGAGCTCTAACAAGCACTCATTTCTGCCCTTGCCCCTTCCCTTACCGTGGGCCTAGCAAAATCATCTTAGGGAGTGGCATAGCCACTGCCCAGCCCTACGTTCAGTCCCTTCATTCCGCATAGGGTGTCCAGCCTTCAGTGCTTCTCTCCCGGATACCCCTGCATGGAGATCTGGTATCTAGTGCACCTCTCAGTGCCCAGTCCTGGCTCTGCTTAGGCCATCCCTGGTGGGCAGCGAATGCTAACACTCTCTTTATTTGTCCACAGCACTTCTGTCAAAGGGATGGACATAAGACAGAGTAAATAAATAGCACATACATTGTTAAGAGCTACTTTACACTGTACAGCTAAACTTGGAAGTATAAAAGCAAGCACAAAAAAACTGATAAAAAGGATAAGTACACTGACTTAGCCAATATCTCCTCCTGTGTCTGAGCTGGAGTTGGAGAAACTTATAAGTAACTGTGAAAAAGTCAGCCTGCTGAGTAACTGATTTTGTTTTAAACCCTACATAACAAAGCCTAAGCTCCAGTTGGTGATTCTAAATCCACCAGGCCACCTGTGATAGGGGATCTTTCCATAACTAAACAAGTTTCTGCCCTCTACATAGCTATATAAGGCCAGGACAAAGGAAAACACTCCCTTACCCTATATTGGACCCTCACAGAACTACTTTTCTTTTCAGATTTTTTTTTTTTTTTTTTTTTTTTTTTTGTCTCTTTGAGACAGGGTCTCACTATGCAGTTCAGGCTGGCCTTGAGCTCACTTTTGTAGTCCAGGCTGGTCTCGAACTCACACTGATCCTCCTGCCTCAGCCTCTCTTCTCAGATTTCTAATAAACGTTTTCCCTTTAAGCTCCTCTCTGTCCATGACTTCATTCTTTGAGATCACAAGATGAAGGACTCAGCGTGTACACGCAAACACACCCTGCCCAGGTTCTGCCTCAGTTGTGTATTGGTCACTCCTTCCCTCCAGGCTCAGCCTGCCTCTGTGCCCCTGCTTGCCCACCCCACCTCTCTCTGATGGGCTCTCCCTGGAGGACAACATGACTACTCTGTCTTGGCCACTTTGCTGCATGTGTCTGCCACCTGTCCCCGCACAGTGACTGTTGAGTTTCTAGGCCACGGCAGCCATATCTTGGCTTCTTCTGGCTCCTGCAGGCTATCTGGGATGGTGCAGGATATTGCAGTCTGCTTGGGAACTGCCTGGTTTAGATGGAGGAACATGTTTTCTTACAAAGTACACCTACACACAAGGAACCGAGTCGGGGTGGCAGCTTCATCTCTTCTATTCCAGGGAGACTCAGAGCTGTCATCTCACATAGGTGCACATTATATGTCCCTGCCTGTCATGCTTTTGTCCTGGGAAGTCATTGGCAACATGGGGGAACCACTGTTTTGTTGACATAACTGGAAGGGAGAGGCCAGGGTGCTGCTGTCCACCTGCACTGCACAGGACAGTTCCCATAAGTGAGGCTCTTTGGGCCTCAGTAAAGCCTGATTGATGCATAGACCTACACATTCTAAGGCTGATGCTGCCATCTGAGTTGCATGTGTGTCCCTGTGCATTATGGGAGGTACAGAAAGAGGATCCAAGGAATGCTGACTTCTGAGAAGTCTAAAACTGGTGCACAGGAGGGAATTTTACTATGTACCTATCTAGGAGGGCTCTTCTGTGGCCTAAAGTTGTCCACCTTGGCCCAGGTGAGGATCAGGGAAGCCTATACTGCTTCAGCTCACACTCCACAGAGCTTGGAGGAAACACCACGGGACCAGAACACTCCAAAAGCCCTGATGGGGGTGGCCCAGGAAGAATCTGTTTTCTGAAGCATCTGTAGCGTTCTAGTTCCCAGTGATGTGGGGAAAGGTTTATGGGAAGGTTTGTATAAGAAATTAATTCTAGGGAGCATTAAGAAAGTTAACTTTAAGACCTTTTCCTATTAGCCTTAAGTATGGTGTTGTATTGATTTTTGAATTAGTAAACAAAAGCTCCATTGTAAGAAACCCTCAGGTGATGTGTAATTGGAGGTGTTGCATCTCAGGGTGAGTGAGCATTTATGGAACCCCAGCTGGCCAGCCTAGGAAAGGTCTGTGCTCCACTAACACAGCCTGCCCTTCTCTCAAGGGAATGCTAGACTCACTGACCTAAGATGTGCTGGCTTTGTTCTCAAAATCTGCTTAGGAGGAGCAGAGTGTGCGGGTTTCCAACAGTGGAATAATGAAGTGAATGCCTGACTGAGCACCGAATCTGTTGCTTGGGGTAGCAGTGGCCGGTGCCTGTGAGCTCTTCCCCAGCACCAGCCCCTCTCTCAAGCCCTTCACACGATCAGTCCCTTCCACCCTTGGAGAGGAGCACTAGTGTTACTCAACACCCTCCGTGTGCCACTGTCTCACTGTCCCCAGGGCTTGCATGGAGTGGATGCTACGTGTTGGAGTAGGCATGGTTTATAGTCCAGTGGGTCTCAACCTTTCTTTTTTTCTTTTTTTGATTTTTGGAAAAGATTTTTTATTTAGTATTTAAGATTAAAATCTACAAGATTTTGCTTACAGGTGATGAGCAAAAAGAGAAAAGTTAAACATATGTTATCATTTGATTGGCCAGTTAAGATGCTCTAGGAGTCAAATTACTCAGTGACATACCAGTTACTTCGTGTGAACTTAAGAGTCTTGAGGATAAAAGGTATTCTAAACAAAACATGTCATCTGAGAGCAGGACTAAAGGGTATATAAAATACTGAAAAAGCAGCTGATATCTCAGAGAAGAGGTCATGGCAGACCTTTTGATTTTTTTTGGCATCTCGCAACTGTTACTGTACGTAAGGACCTAGCAGCCAGTTATTTTATATCCTGACTTTTTTGAGTTAAACACTTTAACCCATATCCATTAAGCAGGAATAGAGAAACTTTACAGATCAGTTGGAAGACATAAAGCGGACCCACTTCTCCAGTAGAGAAATAGAAACAATGATTTCTGTATATATTGTAACTCGTTGCACTACATCTGCTGAGTAGAATTTCCATTCCAAGTGTTGTTTTCATCTTCACCATCATCCTGAGTTCTCAATCTATATAGCTTTCCCTCTTTTTTGAAATCTTCCTCTCGTTTTTCCAGAACTCTTTTTCTGACTGGTTCCCTTTTTTCTGTTCTCCTCTAATTTTTTATCGATGTCTTCTTTAATAGTATTGAAGTCTGTCATTATGGTTATCCTTTCTCTCTCTAATACAGAGACTATTTCTGTTCTGTTCTCCTTTCTACTTTTGTGTAGTTGTTCCCTTACTTGGGATGCTATTGATTTAGGCATGTCTTTGTCAACTTTAGATATTATTTCTGCTCTAATGTCCTCTATACGTTTCTCCAGCTGTTTTTCCACTTCATGTATTTCTTTTTTTACTTCAGATGTTATCTCTGATCTCAGTTGCTCTATAAGTTTCTGCACTCGTGTGTCTGCCTCAGATGCTACCAATTCAGAGGTTTCATCTGTATGGTTCCTATTTTCTTCCATGACAGTGTCTTCTGTATTTGGTTTAGGTGGGCACGGGCCCTGAGATTGCATCCTAGTCCTTGTTGTTATCATTTTGTATGGAAGCGGCCTCTGCACTTTGGTGGCGTTATGCTGTGTCTATGGGCGTTTGGTCTGGAGACTCCAAGCTGGTTCCTCTACAGAGGTTCCTGACTCTGTGCTGGAGCTCTGGCTGCTAGCTTCTGTGAATCCCGGCGGATGTGGTCTGTAGGTGGAGGTGGAGCTTTGGGATTGAGTAGTCCTGGTAGGCTCGTGGACCAGATCGGTTGCCAGACAAGATGTTTGATGGGTTCGGTGCTGGAGCTTGGGCTGGAGGGGTTCAAAAAAAAAGGGGGGGAGGAGAAGGCGGGCCAAGGATCCTGACCCAGTCGGCGCGCGGGCTCGGCTACCGGCTGGGACTCGGTTGGGACTGGAACAGGAAGTTAGTCGCAGGAACGCAGAGCTCCCTTTTTTCTGATTTGCCAGATGATGCAGGGTTTGAAGGTTCTGGTGATGGCATTCTCACCGAACTCTGTGCAGAAGGAGGAGTACTAAATAAGAAGTTGCTAATCAATTTCCAGATGGCAAGAAATGGGTAAACAATGTCCAAACGTCTCCACTGGAGGAGTGCACAACGGACGTAGCTGGTCTTCCTGCTGGTAACAGTACCACTGAAGCACTTGGGGCAAGTTCCAAATCTAACAATTGCTTTTTATGATCTTCTTTGATAAATTCCCTCCTGGGAAACATGGTCGCTAATGAAAAATTACCATAAGCGTTGCCAACAGTCTGTGCTGGAAACTGTCTTGCTTCTTCTAGAAGAGCATCAGAAGGAAACTGATTTGTAATAGAAGAGCCATCAGGCAGACGAAATTGGAGTCTTGCAGTGGTGCTTCTTTCTCGTGCATATGACTCCCTCTGGCTTTCCATTTCTGCCTGTTTGGCCAGCAAGGCAGCAGCTTTGGCAGCGTCTACTTCTTCCTTTGTCTTTGCAAAATGAGCAGCTCTCTCTGCACGATCCAAAGCAATTTGCTGTTTATCTGTTCTCGAGCTGCTCTATCTTCTGCCTTTTCTCTGTTTCTTTCTTTCAACATTCTTTTTGTTAACTCTTCTTGTTTTCTCTTATAGTCCAACATTTCTTTTCCAGGTTTTCTCCTTTCAATTTCTTTCTTAATCTCTCTGTTCTTCTCTCCTTTTTTCCTCTCTCCTTTCTTCAAGTTTTTTTTTTTTTTGTTAGTCTGTTAGAGTATCTGATTTTGTATCAGCAGAAGTGATAGGTGTTTGACAAAGCTCTATATCCCCTGATTGAGAGTTTTCAGAAGTGTCATTAGGTTCAAAAGAGGCAGATGGAGTAGACACTGAACTTTCAGACTGGCTGCCATTTGCCACTGATGTTTTACCTCTTAATGAGTGCATCTGTTGGACTTTGTGAATTCTCATAACAAGTTCATCTGCAGAAATACTTCCTGCTATTACTTCCAAAGGGATACCACTCCAATAAAGAAACTGGATGGAACACACACTACAGGATAGATTTGTGAAAACTGTAGGCAGGCTTCACTTTTGGTATCAATTTTAATAACAACAAAACTATTTGAAGATGCTTCGGTCACTTTCACATCTTCCCAACTTGCAGCCATTTGTGTAGACTGTTCATCACCACCTGCCACGAAGACCACGAACACCGCGCTGCTCCTCTTCACCGACGCGATAGCAGCTGGAATGGCACCCTGGAAGCACAGCATCGCTGTCCTGGGGCCTCGTCGCTCTTTTGTGTGTACTCGCCACGATCCGGAGCTAGCCCCGCCTTCCCGCTTTGTCGAGCCCCGCCGCCTCCGCGGGTTTGGCCCCCGCTTCCAGGTCCTTACTATCACGCACGCCCGAAAGCGACCGCCGGGCCCCCTCACGTGACGCCAACCTCACCCTTTCTAATGCTATGACCCTGCAATACAGTTCCTCATTTTGCAGTGACCCCAAACCAGAAAATAACTTTGGTGGCTACTTCAAAACTGTAATTTTGCTATAGTTATGATTCGGAATGGCTTTAGGCAACCCCTGTGTTTTGGTCGTTCGACCCCCGCCGGGGTCGCGGCTCATGGGTTGAGAACTGCTGGTTTATGCAGATATGGGGTCTTCAAGTGCTTCCTCAAAAGACAGGGTACCAGGAAATTCTCCTCAGAATGAGTGGGTAAAGATGGACAGACAGATCCAGGAAGTCCAGGAAGCCCTCCCTACCTCACAAGCATTTCTACTGCCATTGTCTTTCCATGGCCAGCTGTCCTTTCCCATTAGCACGATGCCGGACTGTCTGCTGCCTGCTCCTCTTGGGCTTGTGGGTGCCAGTCTCCAATGCCAGTCTCTGCCCCTCTTGCCTTTGCCCTTATTGTATGCAGCCTGCCCTCATATCCAAAGCTGTGGCTGTGGGCACAAACCTTGAGGCACCTCCTGTGTGTGCGCACACATCCTGAACCCCAGGAAGCTGCCAGCCTCGGGGCCTCTGTGCTTATCCTCCTTGCATCCCTGCTCTGTGTATCCAAGGTTGGCCTCTATGCTCGGCTCAGGCACAGCCTCCATGCAGCCCAGTCAGAAGTTTCCGACTGGCACACTGTTTCTAAGACTCTGCGGCCTGATGGGCTGGCTTGCCTTCCTGGCTTGCTTTTCTTGTTGTACCACCCCACGCTGTGTTCCCTGTGGCCTGGATTGTAACTGCCCCTCTCAGACTCCAGCTCTCCTCCGATCTGATGTCTGTGCTGCTCCTGCCAAGCCAGTGCCACACTGGGCCTCAGAAACCACCATGTGTGTCTTATTTTGATGGAAACCAGGAACAAGGATTATAAAGAAAGATCTTGTCACCGTTGCCAGGCTGTTACAAAGTAGGCCAAGACAGAACCAAAGCACAGAGGGAACGAGTGTGTTAAGCACAAAGTGAGCCTCAAGCATTAATCCCCCATGTATTGAAGTATTTTTTCCCTCTTGTTTAATGAAACAGTTTGAAATGGAAGTGAATTTGAGGCTTTTCTGAAATTACAGATTCAAAAGAAGCTGGAGCAGCAAAGCATGCTCTGAGGCAAACCAGTGCTTTCTCTAAGGAAAGACTGCAAGAGAAGCACAGAAATATTTCTTTGTGCCCTTAAGGTGATTAATTAGGAACCAACTCTTCCGATGGGGCAAGCCGGGTCCTAGAAAATGTTGGGGACAGATCTGCTGGTGCATGAGGCACAAGGTATATGCTGCTCTGTAAGTAGAGCCAATATTTCAAACTATCTTTTTTTTTTTTTTTTTTTATCCCTGGGTGCTGGGGGTTGAACCTAGCACCTTGTACATGCTAGACAAGTGCCCTGCCCCTTAGACACGGGATAGCTCAGCATCGGCTACAACCATTTTTGTGGTAAGTTTTAAGAATGTCACAAAATTCTTAAAATTTTCTAAGTAAAATTCTAAAAGCTTACCACAAAAATGGAATTTTAGACTATCTGCTGCAGAAGAGAGCTCTTTGCCCAAATGCCTCTCTTCTGTCTCCCCCAGTTCTGCATGATTAGACAAGGAAATGGCTCACAGAGCCTCTGGCCCAGTCACAGTCTGACGATCCAGGCCTGGTATCCAGCAGGGCTGGGCAGGGCGGAGGTGCTAGCTATTCTCGGTACAGCTTGGCAACAATGAGCACTCCAGATGCGGCCAAGGCTAAGCAGCAGGAAGAGGGGCCCAGCCAGAGGCTCCCAGCTGGCTGTGTGTGCAAGGACTGCAGGCACTGTGTTGGGAGTGTTGGGGCGCTCAGACAACACTAAACAGGGAAAGATGGAGCCAGCCACTAAAGCAGCGGTGACCTCAGGGAGAATTATTTTCTAGCAATTAACCATTGGGGATTTGTGTAGAAAGAGAAGCCATGGATCTGGGAACCTCAAGCCATTCCTGTACCAAGGCGCCACTGCTGAAGGGTGAGGTGACTTCTATCCACACCAGCTCAGGATTCGCAGGTTGGGTTGACCAGCCACAGGTGTGCTGGATGCTGCGCCTCAGCCATCTACTGGGGACTGCTTTGCAGTAAGGCCACGAGGCTGTGGTCTGCTGGGGGCTGACCTAGGGCTGCTGAGAGCTGGGAGCACAGCTGAGGACAGAGAAGGCCAAGGGCAGCTGGGCGGCCCAGTAAGGGAAGTGGGAGGGGCAGGGACGGGGAAGGAGGCACTGTAGGGGAGCATGATGGAAACCTGGCTGGGGCCGCCGAAAATTGGAGCCCACGCATGGCAGCACCAGGCCGCAGATGTGTGTTGGGCAGGGATATGAGGGAGAACGCTGACAAAGCAAGCCTCACTGCTAGGCTTCAAGGGGTCTGCAGGGTTCAGTCTGAATGGCTGCAGGACAGCAGGACCCATGGTGGGCTTACTGGCCTAGGCCTAGTGGGCTGGCTGCAGGGTGAGGATGAGGTCTGTGGGGAGGGAGGGTTCAGGGAATGCAAAGGACACTGCTGGCTCTGGACTCAAGTGTTTGGAAGTGACAAACCACTGCCTTCTGCCACACCCTGGAAGGGCCTAGACTTGCTGGTTGTCTTTTCCTCACAGGCTGGTGGAGATGGTGCAACTGGCAGCCCCTTGTGCACTCAGGTAGGGCCAAAATGACTGGGATGGAGTGAGGGCTGAAGAAGGTGTCATGGTGGGGACCCCAGGAGAGGAAAGGCACTCGGGTCCCTCCCAGTGTAACTGCAGGACTCAAGTGGTGGCTGAGGAAAGGGAAGGCTGAGGAGCAATTCCAACCAGGAACAAGAGAGGGGAGATGCTGGGCTCCAGGGAACAGGTGGCCAGGAGGGAGGGAGCAGTCCTGGGGCTCAGAGCTGAGCCTCCAGGCAAATCCAAGCAGGAGCCTAAGCCACCTTCAGGCCTTGGGAGCTCCAGGAAGCCAGGAAATTGATCGAGTGTGTGTATGTGGTACTGGGCCTTAGTGCCTAAAGCAAACAAGCTACCTGGGGCTTGAGAAAAACATCCTGTCTGGTTCAGGCCACCTATTAGTTGTTAAGCAACCTTGTGTCCTGTGATACAGACTTTGCAAGAGTGTAAATAAAGGATGGTTTTTGTTGAGTTGGTTCTTGCCCATCAGGCAAACTAATGACCACCTAGCCCAGCTTTTCCTCTCTTGTCTTTCTCATTTCTACCATTGAGTCTCCCTGGGGGTAGAACCGTTTGCAGCAAGACCAGTGGATCCCTACAATCAGGCACATGCCAAGGACAGAGTGACAGACTCTTTTCTCTGCCCTTCTCACCCTGCCTACATCCACCGAGCAGGGAAAGCAGGGAATGTGCCTGGGATGCTTATGGAGCTGGGTTAGGCAACTCTGCAGAGCATTAGTTATAGGGGAAGGAAGGGGATGTAGTGGAGGAAGTCGGCCTGCCCGCCTCCAGGGCACTGCACAGGGAGGTAAGGTACATATGATGCAACTGGAGAAGGGGGACGTGGTGCCATCAGGCAGCTGGCCTCTGTGACAGGTTGCTGTGTGACTGGGTGACTACTTGCACGTCAGGGGTCTGCTGCATAAAACACAAGTTCCCATGGGAAGGACATGGCTTGGAGCTTCAGATCTGTGATCTGGGGAGATTCAGCATGGAGTCTCCTCTACCCTGTCCTGTGTGCTGCATAGGGAACCTACAGCAGCCGTCCTGCTTCTTCCAGCTGTGCCTCCTATTTGTCTGCTGCGCAGACTTCCGACTGTTGCCTGTCCTCAGGATGCCACATCAGCTGCTGTCTATGCTGTGGTGGGCTTAGTGAGGGTGACAGGCTTTTCTCAAGCAGAGGTGGGAGGAGCTAAAACTTTTGGCGACTACAGAAAGCCACTCTGCAATCCACCACATTAGTAGCAATGATGACCTTTCGGTTGCCAATCTCCCAAATTCCTGGAGATTATATTCCACTAAGTGCTACTAAAACCTCAGCATGGGGCCCGGCAGGATGGCTCAGTGGTCTAAAGCGCCTGCTTAGGAAAGCTTGGCCGGCTGCAGGGACTGTGGTTCGATCCCCGGCACCACATGCTGCGCCAGCCCTGCCCTTGGGGCAGGCTGAGCCGGCCATAAAAATAAAATAAACGGACAAACAAAAGTTCTGAAACAAGAATAAAACAAAATAAAAAAAATTCTTTAAAAAATAAATTAGAAAAAAGTAAAACCTCAGCGTGACATAGGGCACCAAGTATGAACATGGGCATGTGAGGCCGTGGGCAGTCACCTGTCACCACCCTCTCCTGGTTCCAGGCTGGAGGAGGCCTGCAGCCAAGACCAGCTGCCATCCCACAGCCAAGGTGGGCAGGAAGACGGTGGGACCTTTCTTCTGCTTGTGCCATGCGCTGGGAGGGACGTGGTCAACTCATGCTCCCCAGTGAGGAGCAGAAGCCTGCTCTGTTCCAGTGGAGCTGAGTGGGAAAGGTGTTTGCCCTAGGCTGGTGCTGCTGACCGCTCCCTTCTGCAGCATCGGCACAGCAGGAGGGTGACAGAGTCCTGGCCGCCTCAGCAGATGCCCAGGTGAGATCTGTTGATGAGAGGTCACCCAGACCAGTTTCCTGATGGCCAGCCCCACATGTGTGCTTGTGAAATAGGACTCTCAGGGGATAGGGAGCAAAAACGGTCTGCATGTCACATGGGCCTCCCAATCACCTGTTGAAGATGATGACCTAGTATTTATATTCCTTCCGGGACTACCCCTGCACTCTGGCTTTCAGGACCTGGTAACCTGGGCCATGCTGTCTAGCCTGGGGTGAGGGGCGGTTTCATGTCTTCTTCCAGTTGTGCAGTTAGATCTAGATGCCCAGAAAAATGGATACAGAAGGAAGGACAGTAGATAATCCCTAAATATACCCCTGACAATTACTTCATGGATTGGGCTTCACTTGGAAAGAAGCCAGGGTCCTGTGCTACAGAGGTGTGTACCCATTTTCAGCATCCAGGCACACAGGGAGAGCAGGGTACAGCCTCCCAGGCTTCACTAGGCTGGGGACATGGGTGGTGGGTCCTTCCTGTGCCTTCTGTAGGCTCCATTCTGAGAAGGCTGTGGTGGAAGTATTGGGAATGAGTCCCAGGGGTCCCATAGAGGGGGGTACATCCCATCAGGTAGCAGGGTGCCTGTCCTGGCTCAGAGCTGAGTTCAGCCCATTGACTTTCCTGATGATGTCAATAGGGCCCTCCAGGGAACAGAGCAGAGGCCAACTCTGTCTTCTCTGCAGCCAGTTCTTTAGAATGTTTGTACCCTGTTTCCCAAAGAGCCTGGGGAGAAGCCATGCTCCCATCTCCCACCTCCACTGCACTAACCACCCAGATGAGGACAGGTGGTTTCAGGTTGTTGGAAAGGAACTGTAGGCTCCCAACACTTTGGCCATAGGCTTCTGTCCTGGTGGGACATAGAGGCGGCTGATTCAAAGACCAAATTGTCACCAAGCAAAGTAGGCAATGACCACCCTGAGGCTGGGGGCAGGTGGCAAAGGGCCAGGCAAAGTGACAAGACAGATCTCCCAGGGCCTGGGATCTGGTCCCCACTAGACTTTGTACCATCACCAGCTTCTTCAGGGGTGTGGCTTCAGAAGGCTGTGGGGACCCTGGGAGCAATGCGCTAAGAATAACTTTATTTAGGTCCCTTCTCAAAGGAGCTTGGTCACGGTGATAATGATGTGCATGTTAATTAGAGCTACCTCTTTATGATCTTTATATAACATGGTAACTTGTTTCCTAAGAACTTAAAATAGTTCCTCATTACCCTTATACTACATCCCATATGAAGATGGGGTTGCTAAGATGGCCAAGAGAGGCTGGGTGACACGTGAACAGAACCTTGTGTAAGGCAGAAACCTGTCTCCGAGTCTAGATCTATTTCCCTAGTTCCCTGTGTCTTGACACCCCAGATGGGAGCAGTGAAATTCTGGTCTTTCTCATTTTCAGAAGCCAGTTTCTAGAACTTCTTACTTTTTATCCATTCCCTAAAAATAAAATAGCCCCCAACCAAGACTCATTTTAGGCCAAACCGTCCATCACGATCTTCATTTGGCTGGAGATATAAAAGTCTGCAAAGCCCATATTCAAAACTCTAAAAATAGGCCGGGCGTGGTGGCTCACGCCTGTAATCCCAGCACTCGGGAGGCTGAGGTAGGAGGATTGGTGCGAGTTCGAGACCAGCTTGGGCTACAAAAGTGAGCTCAAGGCCAGCCTCAACTGCATAGCAAGACCCTGTCTCAAAAAGACAAAAAAAAAAAAAAAAAAAAAAAAAAAACTTTAAAAATAGCCCTCTCCTTTGATGTGGGTGGCATCAGCCCTGGTCATCGGCCTTAGGCTTGGGTGGCCTGAATTATCTGTCTCTGTCAAGCAGTCTTAGCTAAAATAAGAGCTAGCGTGAATAATTCAAAGCCCGTTCCCTTTCTCTTCCACAGATTTCCCATGCCAAGCTGACCATCATTTCAGGGCTTGCACAAATGTACAGTTCCTGTCTCAGATGAGCATCTCCCAAGGAAGTGACGTGGAGGGTTGCAGATGTCCCAGGATGAGGGCTTGGGCAGGACGATGTGCCTGTGGGTGCGCAGCTTCACTCTGTTTCCTTGGGAATTTTTGATACCTGTCTCCCCTTCCTCCCAATCCAAGTTGGATGCACATTATCTTTCCTCTTCTCTTTTTTTCTCTTTGGGGATCAGTTTAAAGATGCCAGACTCGCTACCTTTCTCCTTTGGAACATCTCACAGCCTTCAGCTGATTAAAGATTTCAAAAGGAAGTTAGACATGGTGGGGTTGGGGTGGGGGGGAGGTGGGGTGGGAAGCCAGAAGGGAAACTTCAGGAACCCCAGAACATTTTTAAAGTAAACCACGTTCCCTGACTCTCAGTGGGAGCCTGGGTTTTAAAACTCCTGCTTATGTTAGCCCAAGGACAGTCTGACAGAGCTCTCTAATGCAGGTGGGGGCCAGAGTGTCTGTGAGCCAGGGTTCTCTGCTCTTCTTGGTCTATCATTGGCCTGTTTTTTCAGGTGCTTCTTTCAAAGGAGGCAGGGAATCCAGACAAAAAAGGTCCCAGGCTACGGAGGGTGCTGTTTGTCAGCTTGCTGTAGGAGATGACCCATTGTGCCCCACCCTAGAGGTGCAGCGCATGTGTGTGTGCGCATGTGCACACTCCTCCAGGTTTTGCTGTTCAGGCAGGCTGAGCCAGAGATGGCCAGCACTGTGGGCACCAGCAGCTCTACGGAAGGCGTAAAGTGGAGGTGAGCAGAGCAGACAGGAGCATCTCCAACCAGCCTGTCCCAGTACCACTGGGCCTGGCCACCCTCAACCCCACAGGGGTGACTTAGCTCTCTCTGCTTGCTGACCCCCAGAAGCTAGGGCTACCCTCTTGGGCGTAGAGGTGCCCACCAGGCTTTCACAAAGGCCAGTCGTGACATTCCACTGACTGCCCATCTCTCCACACAGCTGTGGGCACGGAACTCGGTGAGCCCTGGGAAGCCCGTGCAGATCACCTCACAGTCAGGCTGACATCGTTCTCCACTGATCAGCCTGACAGGTGACAGACTGCAACTGAGGACAGCGGAGGAAGAGAGGGAGGAGAACTGGCTGTGATGGTGGCACAGGGACCAGAGCAAGTAGGGAGCTGAGCCCGCACCTGGCCTTTGCGCCTGGCAGCGCAATAGCTCTTAGACTTCTACCCGAAGCCCGGCCCTTGGAGCATCCTCCAGCAGCACCTCGGGACCCCTGATCTCATCCACGTGGTGACCTGAAGCCTGGACTCACTGGGTAAATGGTGGCCCCCAAGTTCCCTTCTAAGCTGGCCATGCTGTCAGCCTGGTGGGCTATTTATGGGGACAAGGAAGCCCCTGGATGCCCTGGGTGTCCAGGTCTACTGCCAGGCCCCTGCTCTTGCTCTGCATTGAGCCCCACCTTGTATCCAGCCAGATCTCTGCATGCCACTGCTCTATACTAACTGACCCGTGCTTCAACGAGGAAAGCAACTAACTGTCCGGGGTGGGCTCAGCTCACCACTCTGCAGGCTGGGAGGTGAGCCGGGTCCCACTGTGGCTGTGGGAACTAGACTCATTAGCAGGGTGCCGTCAGCTTCAAACGTCCTATTTTCCTACTACCTCGGCATCCCCACAATGAGTGAGTGAGCACCTTGCCCGGTGGTCGGTAGCACAAGAAGACAAAGGCTGTGTCCTGCCGCAAGTTCTCTTTCCTCCCCTCCCATGACGGGGACCTGGTGACCTCCCTGTGTGCCCACTGAGGTCCTAGCTGGGTGTCTTCTTGCTTTTAGCTCAGTTGATCCCTGCTCCCTTAGCAACCTCCCAGTGACCACTTCCCTGGTGCCTGCCTTCTGTCCCCACCATCACCTGCATATCATGAAGGAAAGCAGCTCTGTGGGCTGGGCAGGGGCTGAGTGAGTTTGCCTGGCCACAGAGTATAGGTGACAGTGACTGTGCAGGGCTGCAGGAGGAGATAAAGGGACAGGTGGTGACACTCAGCAGTGGCCGTTGGTGTCATCACCAGGCCCTGCATGACCAGCACCCTTGTCTCCCATGGCTGCAGGGAACCACTGGCCACTCAGGGCTCTTCAGAACCAAGATGGATGGGGTGAGAGGAAGGCCCCCTGGGGAAGGGGCTCTGCCTTCCTTCCTGGGCTGTCAAGAGGGGGTCCTGACTGGAAGAAGGAAAGAGGTGACTCAGGGCCTGTGGCTCAGCAGCCTGCCCGAGACAGACCTCTATGCACCAGCAGTTCAGCCTGCAAGCCTGGCCACACTGAAGTCCCTGCACAGCCTAGGCACTGCGGAGAGGGGTGTGTCTCTGGGCCCAGTGGCAGGGTCCTTGTGAGCCTCTCTCCCTGTGAGTGTGGCTGACAGGACATGAGCCACATTTCTGTCTACCCCTCCATAATATCCCGTTCTCTTGCCCAGGTCACTGGTCAGAGCTGGGACCTCAGCAGGTCCTCAGCAAGTGGCCCTCCACACATCAGGGCTCAGCGGCCTTGATGGCATGCTGTGGTGGGGCTTGCTGTGGCTGTGTCTGGCCCAAACCACTTGCATAGATGTTTCATCATTCAGCATTCTCCCAACTGAGCGGCAACAACTATTCATGTGCATGACACTGTGTTCAGTAGTCTATGTAATCTAAAGATGCTCTTTCAAAGTTTACAGGAGGATGTACTTAAGTTAGAGAAAATATGATACCATTTTATATAAGGTACCTTACTCTCTGGACTTCATGGGCTCTTAGATTGATCCCTGCTGATCTTCCCACCAGGCCACAGAGGAGCTCCCAGAGCACCTTGCCCTGTTGCTGGAAATGCAACCTCTGCCTTGGGCCCTGACCCCAAGAGCAGACACTTCGCACCCCACTGCCCCACTCTGGGGTCTCCCCCTGAGCACAGTGGAGGAATTTTTCACCACAGGTCAGCTGTCCAGCTGGGCCTATGTACAGCAGCTGCAGTATCCGGGGCAAGAATCTAGGTCGCTGGCTCCTGCACTACACCCTCCTGGCCTCCTGCTCCCTGGGACAGCAGAAGGCAGAGCTGCAGAGCAAGCGGTGGTGAGGGAAGTGAGCCAGGGCTGGAAGGAGTCCCTTTAAGCCTCCTTTCCTCTGCCTGCTTTCTTTCTCGGTCGGCCTGATTTCTCTCTGAGACTTGGGTCAGTTCTGCCACTAAGGCTTCCTTGCTATGTCTGGATGTTTTTCAGCTTTCTCCTTCTGTCCTCTTCTCACACACAGCCTTGACTCTCACTCAGGCAGCTGTGGTGTGAGGAGAGGCTTCAGGCCCTGGGGAGGCCGCCGTGTGCTAGGAGAGCTGGGTACCTGGGCCTGCTCGAGCCCTGAGCTGGATTCCAGCCACTGGTCCCTGCTGGTCCCTCCTGGAGCCTATCCCAGTTCAGAGCAGCTAAGGAAACTCTCCCCAGCCTCCCAGGCCTACACTGCCAGCTGTGAAATACTCCTGCCAAACACCACAGCAGCTAGATTCCACCCAGCCTCAAGTGAACCTCTAAGGAGACTACAGTAAACAGCATCACAGGACATCGTCACCAGAGAAGCCCCCAACTCTGTGGAACAAACCGTTCCTTCAATGCAACAGGACAGAGAGGCAGAGGGGAGAGATGTAGGGTAAAGCTGGGGTGTGGGGCATGGGGACAGCTTAAGAGCTGAAAGAGGCTTTGAAAACAAACCACTCATTTAACACCTGGCCCTAATTTTATTCTAAGTCAAATTGAGAAACAGTGAACAGTTTTTTCAGGTCAGCTGGGAAGTCTACAACTTCCTTGTCATTTTACAACATGAAGCAATGGGTGCCCATCATTTCTAGCTGTGAACTGTGACGTGACTGTGCCATCTAATGTAGCATCGTAAGGGAGGTGCATGCTGGGATTTTTACAGATGACTTGATGTCTGGGGTTGCTTCAGGGCATTCTGGGTGGGGCCAGGGCAGAACTCAGGTCTGCATGTGGGTGGGACAAGGCTGGCTGGGGGAATTCTGGGTGGTGAAAATGTAGAGCTTCATTGTAACCCTGAACTTTGGCTGTCTTGGAAAATGTCCAAGAGGAGGCAGAGGAAAAAGAGGGAGGGGAGGAGAAATTAGAAGAGAAGGAGGAGGAAGGGAGGGTAAGGAAGAAGGAAGAGGAGGAAGAAGGGGTAAACAGTAGTGACTGAGGCTGCCCTGCTGGCTTCTGCCCTGGGAACCCATCAAATCTAGCCAACGCAGACCCCAGAGCAGCCCCCTGCTCCGCAGCCTCTGAGCTCTGTGCTCCTCTTATCCCAGGTCTAGGACCATTCCTCTCCTGATGGGAACCCAGGCCAGGGTGGTGACAGCAACCTCCCCACCTGGGGTGCTCACCGTGGAGAGGCAGCCCCTTTGCTCCCGGACGATGGCGCCGCAGCCCAGGAAGCCAGTCACCATGACGAGAGTGCCCGCAGAGATGAGGATGTAGGCTGAGGCCACGAAGGTGCTGGAGGCCAAGACGCCCAGGTAGCCGCTCTTCTCCGTGAGGGTCCAAACACCCACGGCCATAACAGCTGCCCCACCTGCCTGCAGGAGACAGGGACAGGAAGGTGGCAGAGCTGCTGTGCACAGGTGCTTGTCGTGCACCACCGGTCACCTCACTTTCCAAACAGCTGTGAGAAGCATTTGGCACCTGAGACCCTGGAGGCCCAGCACCTCACCCAAGGTCACATGCACGCCCTAAGAGCCAGGGCATCAGGTTTCGTTTTTCTTCCTTCCATCCTTTCAGAATTCTCTAGATTTTTATTTCATTTTTAAAAATAATTTTTGTCTTTGACATGCATAGAGCCCACAGGCTCAAGGGTAGAAGCCTGTACAAGTCTACAGGGTGTTCAGGGTCTCACTACTAGATCAGACTTGTAGCGATCCACCTGTGTACAGCCTCCCAAGCACCGTGATTATAGGCACATGCCACCACTCCAAGTCTCAGTCCCCGTCTCAGTGTGCTGAGTGGGGCCGGCTCGGCAGGCCTGTCTCTGTAGCCTCTTGATTAATCTTGTTTACCTTAGCATCCCTGGGAGAGGGCTACACATGGGAGATGTCCAGGGATTCCATGGGAGGAGAAAAGGACCCACACCTTTTACATTCTGGAAAGAGAAACTAAGGCTTAGTGAGATATGACATCCCAGGGCCACATAACTCTAGCAGCACAGTTGGGATAAGAACTCAAGAATCTGGCTAGGCATAGTGGTACACATCTGAAATCCCAGCACTCCAGAGGCTGAGGCAAGAGGATTGCTCTGAGTTTGAGGCTAGCCTAGGCTACAAGGTGATTTCAAAGCCAGCCTGAACTGCATAGTGAGACCCTATCTCAAAAACAAGTAAACAAAGCCCCTCAAAGCATCTTAATATCCTGTGTGGTAGTTTACCAATTGAGCTGCAGTCCCACCTGGATCTGTGCTGTCCAGGAAGTGAGCCATCAGGGCCAAGCTGCGGCCAGCAGTGCACTGAGCTGTCCAAGGACACAGAGCTTTTCCCTTGAGCTTCATCCTCACTATGTTATCACATGGCCTTCCCTGGGCACCAACCAGATGTGATAAAGGTGCCCCCACTTTAGGCGGGACCCAGAGGCTGTATGCTACAGGGGACAGCCCAGGAAGTGAAGGACTTCCTAGCCTGGCCCTGGACATGAGATGAAGGCTCCTCCCTCCATGGCTTTGCTGCACATGGAAGTGACGGCTTCCAGCCCTCACACACCCAGGGCTGGGGCTTGACCTGCCATCTTTTCTGTCACCAGTGAGTCTTGGTCCTTTCTTCTCCCATACCCAAGCTTCAGGGCTGAGTGGATTTTCAGGGAGAACAGAGCTCCTGAGATTAGAGACAGCCACTCTACTCTTTTGCAATTGTCTGGCAGAGCTCCTGGGAGGTTGGGAAAGTTTTGATTTGATTTTTTGTAAAAGGGTCTATAGGATGTTCAAGGTCTCATTACTAGATCGGATTCATGGTGATCCACCTGTTTTCAGCCTCCCGAGAACTGGGATTACAGACACAGGCCCCATGCCCAGTCTCAATTGCTGTCTCAGCATACCCCGTGGTGGGGAGGGCTGGCATGGCAGGCCTGGGGTTGAAACCCCTGGCCCCTGCGCCTGCTTGCAGGTGCCTTAATCCACTGAGCTACTTGGACGGCTCTCAAAGTTTTGATTATTAACACAGCCAAGTAGCTAATTAGGTGAGTGAGCCTGGAGCGGCCAGGCAGCCTGTCTAATGGGTTAGTCTGCTTTAGTCTGCCTTAGTCTGTAATTAAAATAATAAACAAGAGAACAACATTGCAGGGCCACTGAGAGCTGTAGCAAACAGTGTAGAAAAAAGGAGTGGGGTGAAGGCATGCATTTCCTAGGCAGCCACACTGGGAAATCTGGACATGTACTTTCTGGGCTCATGAGATGGTGTCGAAGTCATGTTAGGTTGGGTCCGTGACCAGAAGGTCTGCTGGAGGCAGTCCAAGGACAGGCTTATGGTAAGGCTGACCTCTGGAGACTGCCCTGGATTTCCAAACTTTAGCATGTG
Organism: Myocastor coypus; assembly: GCA_004027025.1. Taxonomy (NCBI): domain Eukaryota; kingdom Metazoa; phylum Chordata; class Mammalia; order Rodentia; family Myocastoridae; genus Myocastor; species Myocastor coypus. The sequence continues at coordinate 46,086 of PVJA010007282.1, read as the reverse complement.
ACCATTGGGCTTGTGAAATAAATTTAAGGGGGTTATAACTCACATGTAATATTTACAGAGAAAATATCAGAGTGTGTCCAATTTGTAAGGGTGAGTTTAGTTTTATGAACTAATATTATGTTGTTAGTATTTCTTACACTTGAATGTGTTCCTTTTTTTCCTTATCTTTCTTTTGGGGGGCACTCAGAATTGAACCCAGGCCTTGCAAATGCTAGGTCAATGTGCAGTCAGGAGGTGCACCATTTTATTTTGAGACTTTTTCTTGCTAAATTGCCCAAGCTGGTCTCCAATTTGCAATCCTCCTGCCTCAGTCTCCTAAGTATCTCGGATTACAGGTATGCACCACCATGCCTGGCCATGTGTCTCTTACATGGGTGACAGTGCCCAGAGTCTTGACACCAGCACTGTGGGTAGAGAAGACCAAGGGTGGGACAAGGCATGGCTGTGCCTCTCATCATAATTGTCACACATAACAGCAAACACGAAGCATATGTCAGAAACTGTGCTGAATGTTTCTCAAAATATCAACCTTTAATTCTTCAAAAGAATTTATTATCTAGAGAGTTAAAAAAAAAAAAAAAAAGGAATTTATGAAGAACCTCACCAAAGAAACAATGGGAATCCAGCAATGGTTGCTGTGTTGCATAATATTATCTCCAAGTTAGTGGTTCAGATTGTCAGATATAAGCCTGCAAAATTGCCAATCTCTAATTCTTACAGAAATTGGATTTCCATGTAACACATGAAGCGAGTGAGCCTAGCGGCCAGGCAGCTTGTCTAATAGCTCAGTCTGCCTGGGCTGTCATCATGAAATGCCACACACTGGGTGGCCCGAGCAAGAGCATTTATTCTTCCAGTCCTGGGATCTGGACGTCCAAGGCCAGGCTGACTCAACTCTTGGCTGGCAGTCTTCCTGTGGGTCCTCGCGTGGCCTGTGCAGTGCTTGCCGTGCAGACCTTCCTGCACTTTCTGCTGCGTACCGTGCCCGTGCTCATGCCCACTTACCCACTCTCATTTGTCTCCCAAGAGTCCTGGCTACAAATCAGCCCCACTGGCGGGGGGGGGGGGGGGGGGTAGAGCTCCACCGTATCAACCTGCAGGGGGCACAATTCTGCCACTGCAGTGAGCTTTCTGTGGCAAATAGTCACAGAGCTTGAATGCTGGGAAAATAGCTCCACACGCTGCAGACTGGGGTCTCACACATAGCTCCAAGGGGAGCTGGGAGAATCAACCGGGATGACTCTGGTGGGGGGTCCAGCCAGAGGTAGCCCACCATGGCTTGGGAACTTTTTCACAGATGTGTTCTAAGCATCGAGAACTATGCTTGACATTTCATAGGTGCTTAAAAAAAAGCCATGGGATGAATTTTTAAATAGTTGTTATAATTACTGGCTTGGTGTTTGAATACCATGTTAGTTTTGCTCATTAGTAGTATAAGCCTGGGGTGAGAATCTAAAGTTGAGGCCTTCCACATTTAGGAAATGAGGATATAATGATAAGTGCCTCAAGGGCTGCCAGAGGGTGGCATGGGATAACCCTCGTAAGGCCTCAACCCAACAGCATCTTACAAATGCAGGCAGCATGGCTGCAGGGAGCCCTGCGCTTCCTCAATCCCACGCTGGACTTTGGTCCAGCACGTTTGAGGAGACTCACAGGGGAAGAGGAAGTGGTGCCCTCACCGCGCTCTTTTCAGCGTGGACACCTGGCTTCTCTTTCTGGCTTAGGGAGGGCGGTGACCATGAGCAGCAGCCTGGTGGATACTTAGAGTCCCCCACTGCTCTGCCTCATGACTTTCCAGTGGGGCAGGTGTGAGGTGCACCCAGCTCGTACATAGGTCCTGCTGCATTTTATGACTGCAGATCAGGAGGGTACAGCAATGGGACTGCAAGGGTGTAGCTGTACAGGAGGGGGTCTTCTTTTAGGGATAGCAGGATCTCCCGGGGAAATCTCATCAATCCCAAGGGAATTGGGTGCTACTCGGTATAAATTTGGGCTCTGTCCTGGGAAGAGTCAGTCCCATATTTCCTGAAGATGATGAGACAGGTTGAGGGGACCGAACATCATGACCTCCTTCCTGCATCACAGACTGAGGCTGGAATCTTCCACTACTGCTGTCTCAGGAGCGAGGCTGTGCTGCCTGGGTCCTGGGAGGCTGTTCTGTGGCCAGGCAGGTGCAAGATCAGGATGCTTGCATCAGGAAGCCTGAGAAGGCTAAGGGCAGTGACCCTCCCTACGGGCAGCCCTGGGAATGCACTTGCTGCCCACCTGCCCGCCTACCACACCCTTCTCCTCACATCTCCAAAGGAATGTAGACTTGGTCCACTTGACTGGAAGGGACCAAGAGGGTGGTCCCTACATCACCGTGTAGGTGGGTGCATGCCCATACCAGCCTCAGTGCTTGGGAGCCCCTGGACACAGCCTTGCTCTCTGGCCTGGGGCCCGGGAGCCGGATCTCCAGGAGCTCTGCCTGTGCACCTCTTGCCTCTGCTGCCCCATACTGGGGTGCTTATTATGTCCCGTGTTCCTCCTGACCCACGCTTCTCTTAGTCCCCTGCCCTGGCCGCCCCTCTCCCTTGACTCCCGAGTGGTTCCTACCCATCTAGCTCCTGGAGCCTCCTGGTGTCAGTGCCCCAGCTCATCTGGGAACTCCCTTCCTCCCTGCAGGTCATCCGACTCAACCCTGTTCCTGGAGAAGCCTGCGTCTCAGCCTTTCTTCTTCCTTCCCAGCCTCCCTGCTCACTCAACTTGCATCACTGCCATCCAGGTGGGGACAGGTCCTCAAGTGTGGGGGACTGGCTGGCTGGCTCCTGAGGCCTGAAGGTGAGAGATAATTGCCCACAAGGTGCCTGTACTCAGATGTCTCCTGCCGTCTGAAGGTCATAATGTCTATATCTGACCCCAAACTGCTTCTCTTTCTAGTCCCCTGTCCAAATGCTGAGCTCTACCATCCCGTGAGGGGCTCTGTATCCCTCACGCCCACCCAGTTATTTCCTAATTTTCTGAATTTTATCCCACCAATCACTTGATCCACTCCAAGTATTTCTGTTCCCTTGATCACTCCAGCCACCAGTGTGAAGTCTAGAAGGAACTTGGACAGGGTTTATCCCCCACCCCAGGGTGGCAAGTGGTATGGCATGGATTGTCTCTCAAAGAATACGTGCAGACCCTCAGTCCTCAGAACCTGGGACTGTGACCTTATTTGGAAGTCTTGGCAGCAGGAATCAGGTTGAGGTCACTCCTGTGGCCCCAGTCCAGGGAACATGCTTCTCTAGAAGATGAAAATGGTGCATGGAGACAGACAGAGATGAAGTCAGGAATGCCACGGGGCTGGAGACCTGTGTGCTGCTGACACAGTGCGCCAAGGGCTGCCAAGAGATGCCAGCCCTGCCTGAAGAGCTGGAGGCAAGAAAAGGGTCTGCCCAGGCCTCAGGGCCAGTGTGAGCTCAGGGTGTCTGACTTGGACCTCTCATCTTCAGAACTTTGAGCACAAACACTGCTGCCACCTAAGGCCATGCTGCTGTGGGCAGCCCTGGGAAGCTAACATGATATGACAGGGGCAATTTCTATTTTCTTATACTTTTCAGTCTTTTGGAGATTATCTGTAGTATGCAGTAAGTCATCTGAAAATGATCGAGCAAAACAAAGAAACGTTCCTCAATAAGAATTCTAAACACCCCACCAGGCCTGGCAGGATGGCTCAGTGGTCTAAAGCGCCTGCTTAGGAAAGCTTGGGCGGCTGCAGGGACCGCAGTTTGATCCCTGGCACTGCATGCTGCGCCAGCCCTGCCCTGAGGGCAGGCTCAGCTGGCCATAAAAATAAACAAACAAACAAACAAACAAAAGTTCAAAAAAAACAAAACAAAATACCCCACCAGATTATATCTGCAAGCGTGGAGTACCTCACCCCACATGGCTTGTAGCCTGCAGCATCTGGCTTATTACCCACCACCCTCATCAGACACTGTCCCTGTACCAGGAGACACTCACTCAGGAAGACAAAGTGGCACATCAGTGCATTGCTCATCTCAGGAACTTCGAGAAGCCCTTTTAAACAAACATGAGATTGTTCTGTGTTTTTGATACATAACTTTGAATGACTGTCTTCTCCCCCAAACTGCTGCCTGGCTGGATCCATCCAGCCCACCTCAACCTGCATCAAGTGCCTAGAGGAAAGTGCATGGGAAGGGAGACGCGTCTCAACTTGCATGTAGTTACTGCAAGGCTTGGAAGAGTGCCACAGAGGCAACCCTGGCTAGCAGAAAATCCAGTTCTGTCTTATCAGTAGGTTGCTGTGTTGGCATTTTGGGCATTAAATCTAATACATTTGGAGTATTATATTTATTAAATACAACACCAAGATATTAGAATCAGTCACTTGGGGGCTGGGGAGATAGCTCCATGGCACAAGTTCCTGCCTGGCAAGTGCAAGGTCATAAGTTCGAACCCTAGGTCCCCCCAAACCCCCCCCAAAAAGAATTGGTCACTTAATTAACTGGGGACACAGACACACTGAACTTGAGTAAGGTGCCTGAGGTTGCACCAATCACAGATGGCAGAGGCCCAAGTCCAGCTGAGTGTGGAGGCCATTACCCCCTCCCCCAAATTGCATGAGACTTCAATGCAAAACATCCCCCCCAGGATGGCTATTTTGGGGGGCTAATGGTTTTCTGTTCCCAACTACTCAGTGGACAGATGCCACACTGTTCTGCAAAAGGTCAACCAGGGAGGCTTCCTGATGGAGTCAGCATAGAGAGATGCTGCTACCACAGGCCGTGGGGAATGGGGACCAAGCTGTTGCTTCAGGCAGTCACGTTCCCATAGGGCAGTGTGTCACCAGTGCCAGGAAACAAAGAGCTGGTCCTTTAGTTCAGGACACTGGCACCAAAAGGGTACTGTTATGACACTGGCCCCAGGCCAGGCAGCTGACTCCATGCCAAGCAGCAGACCCAACCCTCTGGCTTTCACTTAGAAACAAAGGCACAGTCTGCCTTGTGACATGTAGGACTTGACCATCGGTGGGCTTTGGATGTGGAGGAAATCAGCTAACTCCTTGTTCTGGGGAAAGGGATGCGTGTGTAGAATTCACTTACCCAGAAGAAGAAGTTGAAGACAAAGAGCAAATACTTCAGGTAGATGACCAGCCAGTCATCTTGCTCGCTCTTGCAATGGGCCATGGTCACCAGGCCTGCAAAGAACACACATGAGCTGGCCAGGAAGCCTCAGGGACACATCACCTTCCCATGCCAGAGGCCTTTGAGCCATATTCCCGGTGAGCTTTTGGGTGGCTTCCCAGAAGAGGGACCAACTGACTACTGAGCCACTTCGGATGCCAGCTTTGTCCTCATGATACAGACCTGACCCACAGGCCTTCTGCAGATCTTGCATGGGCCTTGTCATGTTCTCATTCTATGATGCAGCACATGTGTGTACTTGGAGCACATGTGTGTACACATACGTACACACATTCTCTGCATTTAGCAATGATGTGCACTGGTAATCTGTACTCTGTACACACACACACACACACACACACACACGTGCATGCGCACATGCAGCAGAAGCATGACACAGACAGCCTGTGTGGGCACAGACCTTGGCTGTTGCTATTCTGCCTGTTGTCCCTGGCCCTCTGATTTCCCAGTGGGCCAATCACTTTGGCCAGTTTGGCAGCAAGTGGGAGAGTTTCTGAAGTCTGAACACGGGGCTCAAACCCTGATCTGTTGCACAAGTGCCGTGAGCTCACAGGACTGATCTGCGACATGGGTTTATGCAAGTACCTAAATTTCCATCCCTAGGGTCCTCACCTGCAAGCCTGCACCACACTGACACCTACACCAGAAGGCTGTTTGGAAGGCTAAGGGATGATCCATGTGAGGTTTTAATAGACGGTCCTTGGAGCCTAGGAAGTGCTCTACAAATGCTGCCTGCCGATGTTCCACGCCACAGAAATGAGGCACAAAGTCCAGACTCCGGTCCTCAGGTGCCCAGTGTCCCCCAGCATGGCATTCTTTCTTTTGTCCTGATGGATGGATGGTGGACCTGGGACTATGACATGATGACAGTGACAGAGGTAGAGAAGGCCACCATGCCTGCCATCCTGCCTGCTCTAGAAGGGGTGCATCCCTCTTCTCTAGCCTGCACCTGCTGCAGAGCAGTTGCCCCTCCAGGAGGCGGCTCCACTCAGGGAAGCCCTTTGCTCCCCAGCACCACAGCAGGAAGCTCTGGCTCTGCGCATGCCCACCTCCTTCACCCAAGCTGCCGCTCAGCCTGCCCTCTTCCTCCTGGGCTGGAGCTTGGCCAAACCCAGCTCACTTCCTCCTGAGTTTCTGCTCAGCCTTTGATTTCAAAGCTCAGAGCTCCCAGAAAGAAAGAAAGAAAGAAAAAAACAAGTGTAGCTGTTTGCTCTAAGGTTTCTATTTGCAGACCTTGGAGAAGGTAATTTAAGGCTTTTCTTCTTTTTTTTTGTTAAAGGAGACAAACCCATTTTTCTCCAACTTAGTCAGAGAGGCAAGGAGAAAAAAGAAAGATGGAAAAAATGCAAATCTGTGAAAAATGGTGGCAGATGGGGTCAGCCAAACACCAGACATGGGGGCTGTGTGGGTCACTGCAGTCAGCCCTTGGGCTCTACAGTCAATGTCACCCAAAGGAGCTGATGGCCTGCTCTCCTCTGACATCTCTCCTGGGTCCTCTGTGCTCCACCACAGAAGTTTGCCCAGACAAGGGAAACTCTGTGTGTGTGTGTGTGTGTGTGTGTGTGTGTGTGTGTGTGTGTGTGTGTGTGTGTTTTACTAGGAATTAAACTCAGGATGCTCAAACTCAGCTACCTCCCCAGCTATCTTATTTGATTTGTATTATATTTTGAGACAGAGTTTGGCTAGGCCACTGAGTTACCCAGGTTGAGCAACTTACATGAGCACTCGTCTTCCACACCCAGCCTACAAGTTGCATTTCTAAAAAAGAACTTCAGGAAGAGAACAGGACTCCACAAGGAGAAACCCATTGTTGATGGCAAAAATTGAGCCATTGGTGGGAGACAAAGGGCCTGGGAAAACATCTGGGTTCTGTGCCATCTTTTGCAGAAGGACGGAAGGTATGAACACGTCTGGGTGGAGGCATGCATTCAAACATAGTTCCCTGGAGTCACAGGCACCCGGGATGGTAGAGAAGTGTTGTTCCCAGCATGGGACTGGATGCCTGGATCTGAGCAGCCTTTGCCATTTATAGGCTGTGTGACCTATAAATGGACAAGTTACTGAACCTCTCTGTGCTGTGTAACAAAATGACTGCCACATGCAGCAGGTGACATTTTTCAGCCACTTTTCTGGTACAGCACAAAGAACTGCTGGTAGCAAGTGGTGAGCCACTTCCTACAAGGTCATTTGTGGCCTTGTGTTTCCCATGCATGTGGGAGGAATGAGAACCCTGTCCCTGTACAGACAGAACTGTGGATGTGTTGGGGGTTGGTGGGATCACTCCAGCAGACTAAAGCACCTGCTTAGGCAAGTGCAGAAACCGAGGTTCAATGCCCTGAACCACATGCCACGCCAGCCCCACCCCCAGGGCAGGCTGAGCTGGCCACAGAGTCTGGGCTTAGTGCTGCACACCTGTAATTCCAGCGCTAGGGAGGCTGAAAACAGGAAGATCACTGAGTCTGAGCTATGTGGTGAGACCTTGTAACAACCAAGTACATTAAAAAAAAAAAAAAAAAAAAAAAGAGAAGAACTGTGGGTGTCAGGCAGGTTATATGTGTTCACTGCATGTTGGCTTCTTCTTCTGCCACTTCACTGGCTTTTTCTGCTTGTTCTATTGGTTAGTGAGATATATACATTACTGAAAATCACTTCTCCATGACTGCGCATTCATGTATCCCCCTGCATTTCTGTCAACTTTGGATTCAGCAGCTATTTGAAGCAGTGCAGATAATTTGGGGTTGTGACACTGTGTTCTGGTAGATCAATGTTTTTATCAAAAATACACATGGTTCCTTATCTTTAATTATTAGATTTTTTTTTTTTTTGAGACAGGGTCCTCATTATGAAGTTTCAGGCTACCTTTGAGCTTGCCCTGTAGCCCAAGCTGACCTTGACCTCACGGTAATCCTCTTACCTCAGCCTGCACAGTGCTGGGGTTGTAAGTGTACACCACCACACCCTTCGGAGTAGATGGATGCTACTTTAAGAGAGGGAAGAGCATCTTTTTCTTCACCTTGTCCTTCTACTACCATGCTGAGGGAATGCTGACAATATGGCTTGTGCTTAAGTGGCTATTTTGAACCATGAAGTGGAAAAGCACAGGCTGAAAAGGGCAGAGTAGCACGCTGGAAGACGCTGGGTCTTAGAAGACACTTTTGGATCTCCCGTGCCATCTCCCGGCTGCTCGCCTCCCCACGTGTTTACACAAGAGATCCACAAACTTGCAGCTTCCTTATGCGTTGTGTTTTCATATGCTACGGCTCACAACTAACAGTGGATACACGATGTATAAGAGCACAGAGTCTGGGGGCCCTACTGGCAGGGCTGAGCCCCAGGCGGATGCCAGGCAGTAGGTGTTCATCACTAAGATATAGTTAGCACATCGTGTGCTTATACAGTCTATTCGTGCACCACTGTTAACCTACACAGAAATAGTCATCTAAGCATAACTTCCCCCCTTTAAAGATCGGAATACTTATAGCAGGGATTCTTTCCCATGGGTCCTGAGGAGAGCATGGTGCAGGCTTCAAGTGGGCGCAAGGGCCCACAGTGTGGAGTGTATGCGGCATGGGGACCGGGGACTCCAGGAGTGTGCAGAGAGGCAGTCCCGGCAAGAGACCAGGGTTTTTTTTTTTTTTTTTAATTTCATTTTTTATGTATTTTAGTACAGGGTCTATAGGATCTTACTACACAGACTAGACTCCTAGTGATCCTCCTGTTTTCAGCCTCCCAAGTGCTGGGATTACAGGCGGTGATTACAGGCGCACTACCATGCCCAGTCTCAGTAGCCATCTCGGCGCACCCCAGGGGTGGGGCAGGCACGGCACAGCAGGGAGATCAAACTCCAGTCCCTGTGCCTGCCTAATCAGGCGCTTTAGTCTGCTGAGCTATCTGGCTGACCCCAGAACCAAGGTTTCTATTCCGGAGCAGAAGGGACAGAGCTAGGGTGCTACATGCAGGGGACACAGGAAGAAGGTTGGTGCGGTCTGGGCTGTAGGCAGTGACAGATCCTGTTTGCAGGGGGCCATCCAGCCGGTGCTACAAGCAACAGCCTGGGAGGAAAGACACTAGGATCCCAGCTTCTCAGAAGGGAGAGGAAGCCAGGCACCCCTGTGAGCAGCAGGGATGAGAGGAGGCAAGAAACAGGATCACTGAGGACAGGGAAGGAGGTTCCCCAGCTTCTGTGCAGCAGCCTAGAGAACCCAGTCAGGTGCAGCCTGGCTAAAGCTCAGCCTGTGGCACGGAGCTCACATCCTGCCACAGATGGCTTCACATGCTGGATAGGGAACCACAGGACTTAATGCTGCCCTGCTGGATTCTGGACTTGCTTTGGATCTGTTCCTTTCTATCTCCCATCTGTGGTTTTGGAAGGGAAATATTTACCTACGCCACTGAACATTTGAAGTGTTTAATGTTCTTTTCATTTGCACAGGGGCTTCATAGCTAACAGTTTGCCTTAAATCTTTTTTTTTATGGCTGACTCAGCCTTGCCCTGGGGTGGGGCTGGTGGGTGGGGCTGGCGCAGCATGTGGTGCCAGGGATTGAACCATGGTCCCTGTAGTTGCCCAAGCTTTCCTAAGCTGGTGCTTTAGACCAGTGAGCCATCTCTCCGGCCTGCCTCAAATCTTAAAGACTTTGAACTTGAACTTTTCAGCAATGCTGAAACTCAGGATTTTGGGAACTCTTAGAGATGGACTAAATGCCTTTTACATAAAGGGATGCATACCAGTCTTTTGGGGGGTCAGGAGCAGAATGTTTATGGCCTGTGTCTAGATGGCCCTTCAAAGCATCCTGTGGCCATAGGTGGGGCTTTTCCAGGCTGGTAGGGTGTGTGATACTGCAGTTAAGGATGTGTGGTACTAAATCAGTCCACTGATTGGTTTGGCATAGTTCTGGGTATGGATAATAGGAAGGCCTAGCCTGGGTATGAGTGGCACCATTCAAAAGGAAGGTAGCCTGGAAGACATAAGACGGCAGCTGAGGCTTGCTTGCTTGCTGTCACACCATGAGCTGTTTCTCCTCTGTGGGGTCCTTCTGCCCCCTGGCCTTGGAGCCAGCTAACTATGGGCTGAAACCTCTGCATGTGAGCTGAAATGAACCTTTCCTGCTTTAACTTGTATTGGGTATTTTGTTATCAAGATATTGGATAAACTGAGGCACTGGCCACTTGCTCCTAGATCTACTGCCTTCTCACTGTGTCTTACCATTGCCCCCACTAGGGCTGAAATGAATTGTGGGAACCCAGAGGCCCAGGCAAAGAGTAAGGATCCATAGCACCACGTGCTACTGCCTGACAGGCAGCACCCTGTAGCCTCAGAGTCCTTCCCCTGGAGACAGGAGACCTGAGCCATAAGGCAGGATAGGGTGGTATGGCCTTCTCTCATGGGAAGCCTGAGGTAGGGTAGGACACAGTTCCCACCCAGAAGTCAAGAACTGAGTCTGACTGCAAAGCCTGAGGTTCAGTTCCTTTCCCCCAGGTCAGTTTGCTCAGACAATGAGGGCATGCCTAGGGGTCCTAAGGTCACACCATGGGTCATCTCAGAGAAGGATGAACCCTTCTCCTCTTCATCTATCTCCTTGCTTCTAAGGCCTGGGACCCAGTGGCCATGAGGTCCACAGCAAAGCTTGGGCTGTGGTCTCTGGACAAGCACCATGTTATTTCTTGTGTGCAAGTAGCGAATGCAGGCTGCTCTTTTGGACCAAATGTGAGGCTTGATTAGAGCTGTGTTGGTGGTACTGTGGGTTGATGCTGAATTAAAGTCCTAGCACTAAGAAGCCTTGTTTTATTTTTTAAAGAATACAGAGTAGTGATAGAAAAAAAAAAAAACAGCATTAGAAATGATACAAAATTTCACTTAACAAAGTATTAGGAATTCAATAATGGTTGCTGTATTACATGATGCTGTCTTCAAATAAGCTGCTCAGGCTACCAGATATAAATGTGCAAGATTTGTTTAAAGAAAAAGCAAAACAATAACAAAAAAGTTGTAAGAAATTCAAAAGACCAAAAAGAAGGAGAAAAAAATTAAATATTGACTGCTCCTTTCAAAAGACCACCAGAAATCGATAATACAGTCGTTCAAGCTATTCTGTATATATTCCCAAATATATCTTTTCCCCTTTCATTTGTCCATTTCCTCATCCCAATTGTTCCTTCTCATTGAGCACATTCTTTCCTTTTCATGGTATCTATTGTACTGTTTAGATTTTAATTACTCTTTCAGGTTCTCACACTAGAGAAGTAATACGATGTTTGCACATGTTGCTCTAAGAATCCTCGTTTGTTGAGTCCTGAGAGACATGTTTTCCTAAGTGCAAGACTATTTTTTACTTCATTTGCAAGCCTTTCGGCAATGATTTGGTTTCTTTCTCCTCACAGGACACAGGCAGCCTCAGGAGGTGCTGCAGCCCTCCCCTTTGGCTAGGTCTTTCCTGGCTGTCACTGGGCTGGGTCTGAGGAGGCTCCCAAAACTGAGGTAACAAACCTAACTCACCCTACTGCTGAAGTTTCCCTGATTCCTACTGCAGAGAAACGACTTTTAGGACTAGTCAATACTCAAAAAAGTATACTCAAGTAAGAGGTGAGGCTCTCAAGAGAAGAGATGCCTTAGTTCCTGGAACAGAGAATACTTATGCTTCCCTTGAGGGTGTGGGAGCCCTGAAAAAATGTGGCTCCCTCCTGGGAAGGGTACAAGCCCAGTCTATAGGCAGAGGATGTTTTTTATTTTTAAAAAGTAATTTAATGTAATGAACATTACAAGCTTCACTGGTGGCCCACTGCAATTGTAGAACATTTGACTGTGTATGTATCTGCTTCCTCTTAGTCCAAAGAGAAGTATATTCTTTTCCTTTTTTTTTTTTCTAAGCAACATCAATAGGGAGGTGGGTCATGCC